>JAOSBO010000009.1:20714321-20726141 GCA_027563915.1 Erythroxylum rotundifolium | reverse complement strand
CCACTTGATTATTACGTTGATATGATATCATGGATTCAAACGAATTATGAATTTCGAGCATGTGTAGTCATTAAATATTGTCACTTAAAGTAAGTGGGTATATGTTAGGGTTTGACTCAAGGTTTATGATATCAAAGACGATATGAAGGTTGTTATGGTGAAACTATTGGTTAAATTAGTTATTTTCGGAGTTTAAGTACCTAATTATACAAATTGCAATAATTGCAAATTCGGCGTAGGGTTGTTAAGAGTAAATGTAATGGTGCTTTGGATATAAGTTTGGGTTGAGAAAGAAGAATCGGGCTTGGGGTTAAAGTGTTTATAGGCCTGCCAATGAAAGATAATTAAAGGAAAGGGACCGTGGGCTTGGGTCATGGATTCTTGGATAATTTGGGTTTGTTGACCCATATTGATTTGGAGTACTGAAATTCTCAAAATCATTTAACGATCGAGAATTTGGGCTTTTGGATGCTTTATGAGTTACGTTTCTTCTTATAATAGTGTGATTTGAGTTCCAATTTAAAGAGTTAATTATGGAGCGATTGAAGCCCCTGATCATGAATTGGAAGCTTGGCTCCCAAATCAGCAAAGGATGAAGGAATAACGAGGTGTTCGATCACGGTAATGAAAGCTCCAAAGTCAAACGGTAAATCGTACAGAGTGAAAAGTACCAAATCTTCTTCACAAATTTTTTCTCTGATGGCCACTGATCCTTCTACAATAACCGAGAATCTAGCAAGATAATCAAATACGGTTTTGTTCCCTTTGGTGACTGTGAATTCAATGACTGAGCAAGGAACGGTGGGTTGTAGACCGGTGAAGGAAGTGCTTCTCCAGATTAAGCCGGAGAGAGCAAGCAATGGTACTAAAGACAATACGTTGTACAATAACAAGATTATACTAAGCCCAAGATCGACAAACCTTGTTGAAGAGAAACAAGCCAAAGAAAAGCAATAGAACTCCAAGATGGATAAGAGAACGAGACTTGTACATTTCTAACTAATTTCAAATGAGAAATTACATAGATATTTATAGGACTCTAATAAGAAAAATTTTATCCCTTAATTAATTCCTAATTCATGAACCATAATACAAAATAGGAATATTTAAAATAGTAACCAAACAGGTTGATATGAGTGATTCAGCACTCTCATTCCTTAACTAGAGGTCTCAAGTTCGAGCCTTGAAAATTGAGAAATTTGTTTGGCCAGCACTTTACTCCTTATGAACTGACCCGGTACGAGCGGGAATTAGTTTAGGTGTGAATGGCTTAAAGACGTCTTCCTATAATTGGGACCTTCCTATGACACCTCGTAAGATAACTAAAAAATAAAATAAAATAATACATGAAAAATGAGTAGCCTTATACATAAACCATACACTGTATTAGGAAAATATATTATTGTTTAGGTTGACTTCTTAAAAACGAAGAGATAGGCTTTTTGGAAGTTGAATACACTTTCTTCCAAAAAAATTACTTTAATTTTAGCAATCCTCCTTAAAGTGATTTTCTCCAAATAATTCCAAGCTGAATAAGAAGCATCTCAAACGATCCTTTGGAAAATGACTTGGTGAAAATGTTGGCAACCTTGTCTTGACTTCTCACTTCTAATGCACCAATGGCTCCATCCAAAACCTTTTCTCTAATAAAATGATGCTTTGCTTCAATGTGTTTTGTTCTTGCATGACAAACTGGATTGGTGGCAAGTCTAATAGTACTTTGATTAACTCTATAAACACTTGATAGAGCACAAATGGGAATGTTGAGATCTTTAACGAGTCTTCAAAGCCAAGCATATTCTTAAGCTACAGGTGTAGAAGCCTTGTATTATGCTTCTATAGTTGAAAACGAAATCAAATCTTGCTTTGTACCATGAAATTCCAGTACCACCGCATAAGAAAGCATAACTAGATGTTGATTTTCGATCATCTAAACCTCCAGCAAAATTAGCATTTGTGAAACCAATCAGAAAAAATCATGCTTCCTTTTTATAGAACAATCCCATGTCAAGAGTGGTATTATCATACTTCAAAATCTTCTTCGCTGCCTCAAAGTGTGACTTTTGTGGTGCTTGCATAAACATACTGATAAGACCAACAAAAAAGGCAATATCTGGCCTTGTTATCGTCAATTAAATCAAACTTCCAACAAGAGCATGATAAGGTTGAGTATTAGGCAATAGGGAGCCCTCATTAAGCCTTAATTTGGTATTAGAATTTAGTGTGGTGTCTTAGTTTTTGCCATTCTTCAAACCAAACTTTGTTACTAGTTTGTTAGTATAGCTTCTTTGAGTGAAAATTTTTCCATTTTCCATCCTTTCAATTTCTAAGCCAAGAAGATAGTTTAACTTAACCAAATTTTTCATATCAAAATGAATGGAGAGTTCATTTTGAAACTTTGCAATCTCTTTCTCATCATTACTTATAATAATCATGTCATTAACACATAAGAGAACTATAACTGTTGAACCCTGTTTCCAGAGCCCAATGATTCGGATGTCATAAAACATGAGCGTGTCTATTACCCTGTAAGGTTATTTCCATGAACTCTCATTAGTCATCATAGGTTAATCTTCATTCTTATAACATCCTAAAAGTTTCCTATTATACGGATCAAGATATGCCTAAAAGCCAAAGTATGCTCATGCTCCTCCAATCGATTCCCTCACTTTCTTTCTATTAATCATTTTCAACTTAACTCCAAAGACTACCAATGCTAGAAAAATGTGTTAGGAATCTATTGGTTCAATAATCACTTCATTTGGAGGTCAGACGATGAAGTTATGACCAAAAGAGTCAACCCCAATTATGTTCTCAATCATATTGTACCTAACTTGGGACAATTGGCATAACTTTCACTAGAGATATCAGATTATAGTCATTTTAGGACGGTCTTGAAAAGGACTTTGAGATCTACAACTTTCGTACAGATTCAAAGAAAAATTGTCCCATATAAATCGCTACGTCTAGCGCTTCGTCATATGCTTCAATTGACGCTCGTCTGATGGCCATATCTTTTACGTCCAAAGTCTAAAAATTCCAAACTTTATATCTTTGGAAAACAAAGAAAAATATATACAACTTATAAGCAGACAAATTTGTATAATTATGTATAGATCGATACAGATTTGCCCTAGAAGTTGCTTTCTCTGACACCTATGTTTCGTCTAGTACCTACGTTTCATCTGGTACCTATGCTTTGTCTGGAGGCCATATCCTTTGCGTTTGAAGTCAAAAAATTCAAAACTTTATATTGTTAGAAAGCTAAGAAAAATATATACAATTTCCAAGAAGATAACTCTATCTAATTCAGCCTAGATCAATATATATTTACCCTAGAAGTCAGAATATGCTTCATTTGGTACCTAAGTTTTGTCTGGTACCTATGCATTGTCTGAAGGTCATATCTTTTGCATCCAAAATTCAAATATTCCAAACTTTATATCGTTAGAAATATAAGAAAAATATCTACAACTTTCATGAAGACCATTTAGCCTAATTCTACCTAGGTCAATATAGATTTTCCCTAGAAATCATAATACAAAAATTTTACCCTTATGAATGCTTGAAAATACAATGTACAAACTTTGAGAGTCATGAGCAAAAACACAGTCATATTTCATTATCATCAAAAGATAAAAGTTTTACAAAGCTTTAATGGGTATTTCAAACCATTATACATGATAGTCCAAAAACACATAAATTACACAAAATAGAATTGCTCAAAATGCAACTAAAGCCTTGTTTTACAAAAACTAACTTAAAATACAAAATAAGCATAATCTGGAGTAATGCCCTTATGCTTGATCACTTGATCTCTTGCTCATCACTTGAAGATGGGACGAAAAAGGGGGCTTAGCTTAAAGCTTGTGGGTAATAATTTTATAATCGATAACAAGCAAAATCATTTTAAAATTCACAATGCATTATGAAACACATATTTCTAAACTTTCAATTTATCAAACACTTTATAAGCAACCCAAATCATGGATTCAATAAACTTGTCAACTCATAAGCACATCAAAATGGTTTGGGAGGCCTATAAATAGAACAAGCTAATACATTTTCATGAATGGTTCTATGTAGTCATGAACAAAACGAATTAATACAATCCCACATAGTGATTTTGCGTAGTCGTAAATATGAGGGAGTCCCTGAAGTAGCTCCATGCCATTTGCGGGCAAGCGGGAGAAGCCTTTAGTCAAAGTGCACTTAACATACAAAATGGACCATAACCAAACCCACATAACATGTATTTCATAACTTGTAAACTTGTTGTCCAAAATGGCACTTTTTTCGAAAACTAATTTCATGGACATAGTAAGTTTTCTTTTTTAAAAAATCATTTTCGCATTCTTTTCATAAATCTTCAACACAATATTCACATACCAAACACATAGCACTTTTTCAAAGCATTCAAAGAGCAATAAATGCACATTTATAATACAATTTAAAAACATTTACTTTCTTGATTTGGAAAAAACATTAATGGCTTATTATTCAATTATAAAAAATGTAACCCACTTGAATTCCTTGCCTAACAATTGCTCAAAGATACCTCTCTTCTTGCTCCTCTTGCCTCTCCTCTGGATTTCCTTCAATATTGACAAAAATCCAAATTCAATAGGACTTCCAATTGAGAACTCAAAGAAATGTATACACTAAAATTGTTCCTAAAATACTTAAACCCAGGCATTTCTTAAGCCTCAGGAACCAAAACCCTTTCAAAAATCCAAAAGTTTAAACATAATCTTACCTTGAATCTTCTCCAATTAATGAGTCTCGGGACTCAAATGGAAGCTCTAATCTTCCTCTTTCTATTTCCCTTCTTATACAACTTCAAAATCACTATTTAAAACTAAGAAAATTGAAACCCTAACCTTTCTTCTTCCTTTTTTCTCTTTAATGACCAAAACCTCACTTCTCTCTCTCTTTTTCATGTTTTTCACTTCACTCTCTCTTCATTCACGTTTTTCTCCTTCTAATGCACAAGACATACTTTTCCCTCTTCCAATTCTACCCTTAATGAGTGCTAAAAGTCATCTTTACCCTTCCTTTAATGCTTCATGGCTTTTAATCTTAACTGATCTTCTAAAAATACCCTTCAACCTTCTTACTACTTTAATACAACTAAACCATATAGTAAAATCCTACAAACATTACCGTAATAATTAAACTCCAAAAACTCAATTCATCAAAACCTTGGAATTCATTTAAATCATGCTTAAATAAATAATAAAAATTCGGGCCCAACAATAACATGCAAAACAAATTGCTTTTTCACAAACAAACTATTATCAGAATTAGAAGCAAGCTAACCACAAAATTACAAGTATGGAGCAATTTTTCCACACAATACCCTTGGAGTTTGCTCAAACCTATGAAGAGATTTTTTTAGTATGCAAAAAAAAAACTGGATGAGCAGTTGAAACATAACCTGGTGGTTACTTCATATAGATGTCTTTATCAATTTCTCCGTGTAAGAAAGCATTTTTTATATCAAGTTGCCATAACTTTTATCTAAGAGAAGTAGTAAGGGATATCATAGCTTCTCCATATTTTTTAAAAAATCCAAGAGAAATTAGCTTTGCTTTATATTTCTCCATGCTCCCATCAACCTTGCATTTAATTTTGTACACCCATTTACAAGAAATAGGCTTCACATCTGTAGACTTTGGAACAAGATCATAAGTTTCATTTTGTAAAAAAGCATTCATTTCTTCATCGATATCAGCATCCCAAACTTTGACAACTTTACCATTTTCAAAACATAAAGGTTCTTCATCATTTGGAGAAGGCTAGCTTGACTATATTTCTTCTTGGTTTTTTATTAACACCACCATTCTTAGTTTGTTATTCTTCATACAAACTAGATCTTCCCCTTTCACCATGATTCTCCTGTGGAAACTCCTGTGGAGAAGAATAAGTACTAAAACTCAAAGTTGTAACCTCAGGGTCCACATATTTGTTAAAACTGTAGTAGGATGAAATTTCATCAAATACCATGGCCTTTGAGACCATATATTTGTAAGTGAGAAGATCTATGCAATTTTACCGCTTCTTTTGATTGTCATAGCCATTATAAATGCAATTCCAAGCTTTGGTATCAATTTTGTTTTTTTGAGCATATGGCATATGAACATAATAAATAGAGCCAAAAATTTTGTAGTGCTTAACAATAGGCTTCTTACTGAACATCAATTCATAAGGTGACTTCTAAGTTGTCTGGACTAAGAAACACTCGGTTGATCATATAGACTACACATTTCATAGCTTCAACCCAAAGTTCTTTCAGAAGATTCTTTGCATGCAACCAGCTCCGATAGGTCTCCATAAAGTGTCTAATTTTTCTTTTAGCCACTCCATTTTGTTGCATAATGTGAGCATAAGAGAGTTCTCTTTTAATTCCTTCTCCGTGAAAAGAGAAGTTAACATATTTCAAAGTAAATTCTCCTACATTGTCAGTTCGAAGCTGCTTGATTTTTCTTCCAAGGAATCTTTCAACAAATTCCCTGAATTCTTTAAACTTCAGAAAAAATTATGATTTTTTCTTGACAAAATAAACCCAGATGAACCATGTAAAATCATCAACGAATATTAGTATATAATGGAAACCAAAAAAGAAGGAACAAGAGTTGTCTTGAGCAAATCACTGTGAATACATTCCAGTGGAGCTTTGCACCTGGAAAGAGACTTATTAAATAGAAGTATATGTGCCTTGCCATATTGACAACCTCTATAACTTTCAACATTAGAAAATTTGGCTTTTTTTGGTAACCCTTTAACAAGTTCTTTTTTCATCGTAAATTTCAATTTGATAATGTTAAGATGTCTAAATTGAGCATGCCATATGGAGGCAGTATCATAGCCACTTAAATTCTCAACAAAAGAAGCTGAAGAAGATAGAACTTACACATCATTTACCCCTTTACCAATATGAACAACATAATCTTTTAAATCTTCGATATTTCAAAGAAATTTCACATCTTAAGGGCAAAATAGTACATATTTTCCAAAATTCACAACATTTATGACTGAGAAGAGATTTTTTGTCATGCCTGGGACATGACACACATTGTTGAGTGTAATAGCATTACCCTTATTTTCATTGAAGAATTGTCCCCTCCTTCTCCACAGAATGAACTGTGTTGTCCGCTGTATCAATTGCATCTTTTCCTTGGTGAGGATGGAGACTTGAGAGTTTAGAAGCGTCACTGGTAGTTCTTCTTTTTATCAACTATAAGAGCATTTTTATTATTAGTTCTTCCAATTTGACCACTTATAGTTAATCCAACCATTTGCATGGCTAAGGGTTCTTGGGAAGAAAAAAGAATTTCAAATTCTTCCAAGGATGGTTGTTGAGCCCACCCTTCAATCTATGTTGGCCCCCTAATTTTTTTTTGATGAATAAACATAATTTAAATAAATTTTGAGGTCTTTAAGGGATTATTTTATTTGAAGTTAAATTATTATGTCAAGTTTAGGAGGATATATAGCATAAAATTTTTGGACCTTTGGACTAAAAGTTAGAGTCCTTAGAAAGGGGGAATGCGTAGGAATGTAAAGACGTATCATCTATGATGACGTCATAACACAGACGCAAGGTAAAGATGCATCGTCTGTGATGACGTCACAACACAGACGCAAGAAAAGCACAGATGATAGGAAAGCATAGAAGCAAGGAAAACACAGACGATAGGAAAACATAGAACCAAGGACAACACAGACGCAATGTAAAGACACGTCGTTTGTGATGATGTCATAACACAGACGCAAGGAATGCATAGGAAGGCAAAGATGCATCGTCTATGATGACATCATAACATAGACACAAAGTAAACACAGACATAAGGAATGCGTAGGAAAATAAAGACGTATCGTCTTTGATGATGTCACCAAAACATAGATGCAAGGAATGCGTAGGAATGTAAAGACGCATCGTCTGTGATGACGTCACCAAAACACAGACGATAAGCAAAACATAGACGATAGGCAAAACACAGAAGATAGAATCTGTCTTTAAGGTCTTCATGAAGTTATAGATCTTGAAGTCCTCATTGAAATTGTCTTAAGATGATCTAAATCCAACATTTTTAGTGAAAGTTTATGCCATTTGTCCCGAGAAAAGTTCAGTATGATTGAGGAAAAAAACATGTTTGATTCTTTTGGCCATAACTTCTTCTCTGGACACTCAAATAACTTGATTCTTGAACCATTGGACACGTAAGACAATAGAGAAGATTTTTCCAGAATAAAGTGTTATGTCAAAATGTTTGTACTGTTGGCAAGACACTTAAGTATAAAAGATATAAGGCATAAATGGAAGGGCAAATGGGACAATTCTCAATCATTAAGGGCATAATTGGAAGAAGAAGAATGTCTTGCTTATAATTGAAGAAGAAAAACGTGAATGGAAGGATAAGCAGTAGAGAATAACAAAAAAGGAAGAGAGAGAGAGAGAAGAGAAAACAAGCTAGGTTTTGATTTTTTTTAGTCCTCAAGAGAGATTTTGAGATTGTCTAAGAAGAGAAAAAGGAAGAGGAAGAAAAGAGCTTCCATTTGAGCAAAGGATCCCTTCATTTGGTGAAGAATGAAGGTAAAACCATTTTGAAAATTTTGCATTTTTGAAAGGATTTTAGTCCATGGAGTTTGGAAAATGCTTGGGGTTAAGTATTCTAGAACCAATTTTAGTGATTATGCTTGAGGAATTTTTCAATTGAAAACCCTATTGAATGGGATTTTTGTTATTGTATAAAGGGATCAAAGAAGCAAGAGGAACAAAAGAAGAGGCATGTTTGAGCAAGGCTATAAGCAAGGAAATCAAGGTGGGTACATGTTTATAATAGAGTAAATAAGCCACTAAATGTGTTCTTTGAATTAAGAAAGTTTAATGATTTTAAATTACATCATAAGTATTGCATTTATTGCTTCTTGAATGAATAGTGAAATTGTTATATGTTTGCTACATGAATTGTGTTGTTGATTTATGAAAAGATTTTGGAAAAGGATTCTTTTGAAAAGATACATGTTTATGAAATCAGGTTTTCAAGATTGAATTTTCAAGATACATATAGCAAGCATATGAAAATGCAAGTTTTCAAGAAAATGTGCCATTTTGGGCAACAAGTTCTCGACTACCCGCTAGTGGCATGGACTCCTATAAGTTCTCGGCTACGCAAGACCATTAAGTGGAATTGCGATAGTACGTATGTTTATGGCTACACAGGATCCTTATGGGAAATGTGTAGTATGTATGTTTTGGATCCACCCAAACCATTCTGATATGCTTTTATGCTCATGATATGTTTGACATGATGGATGCATTCATGATTTGTACTATTGTGAATTTTTTACAAATTGAAAATTTCACGAAATAAGTGTTTTATGATTTTTAAATGCGGAATTACTACATTAATGAAAAGGTTCAATGTCAATGAACATTTTAAAATGTTTTTGCTTGTTATTTATTATAAACTATTACCACGAGCTTTAAGCTCACCCCCATTCTCCTCCCCATGTCCAGGTGATGAGAAAAAGATGGAGTGAAAGAGAGTCAAGACCTAACTCCGATTATGTATATTCTTGTATTATAAGCTAGAATTTGTAATCATGAAGCTTTAGTTACATTTCAAGTATTGTTAGTTCAAGTATCTTATGTATTTCGAGATGTTGAGACATTGGTGTATTATGGTTTGAAATGTCACTTTATCTTTGTAAAGAACTCTTTTCTTTTGATGTAAATGAATTATGAGTCACGTATGGATGATGTTGAGTGGAAATATGAATTTGTGTAAGGATAAGGTTGAGATGATGAATTTTGATCATGAATTGTTGATACATAAGTGAGATGTCATGGGAGAAAGATAAGAATTATGAATAATGAGAACTAGTCGTAAGAAATGAATTAAATGAATGTATTAAAGAGTATGATGAAGTAAAGATTTGAGAGTCATATTATTTTCCGCGAGATTTGGTCTTCGAAAATGGGGTCCAACAGTTGTGGTATCAGAGCAGGAAGATGAACCGATAATGATTAAGGGTGTTCTCTACTAGAAATAGCTCAAGTCTATGATATTTCGCTTAAGAGTTGAACTTCAGAAACGGGGCCCAACATTTATGGTATCAGAGCAAGAGTTGGGTTCTGCAAGCAGGATCCAACATTTATGGTATCAGAGCACTAGTATTAGGATCTTACATAAGCAACTTTCAAGATATATGTCAATCGTAAGAGCAATTGATAAGAGTTCGGATATGTGTCAATCGCAAGAGCGATTGTTAAGAGTTTGAGCAAATAGAATTAGTGAGAAAAATGGTGCTTTAGTAGAGTTTATGGTACGAAAAGTTTTTGGATATTTTAACAACAGGAAATATGGCATAGTTCGATATGTTAGACATAGATTCAGTAATTATGATTATGTTAGGGAATATGGTGAAGGAAATTTTGTTATGGATACGCACTTAAATTTATACAAATTTGAAAATATTTCCATGACTTGACTGAAGAAGAGATGGAGACAAGGTGAAAATGACAAGATTTAAGGTGTACAAACAAACTGAAATTGAAAGGTTGAACTTAAAATTTATGATCAAGTATAAGATTATGTTAGTAAAATTAAGATTTGAATTTCAAGATGGCTATGTTCATGCTCCTAAATTGATTAAGAATGTATTTATGGAAAGCGAAACAAAGGATAATGATATATGTAGGGGTTTTAAAGGTTATATCGACCAGTTATTATGAGTACATATCTGATAATATGCTTAAATTGGTGAATAATATGATTGAGTACATATGAGACCTATATTTGGACATGGATAGGAGATAATCAATGATCTCTATAGTTAAAGATCATGAAACGAATCAGAGTAACGAGATGGAAAAATAGTATAGATGATTGTAGAAAGAAATCTTCTTTCGAGGAAGAATTATTTTGAATTAAGTTAAGCAGATCAGATAGTTTACATTAAGAATGATCAATAAAAGAACCAATCAGAAATGAATATGTAATGATCCGAAAGTGAGTATTAGAGTCCTATCCCTAACGGAGACTCAAGCAAAAGAGGTAAAATATGCTATTAAAAAAGTATGTGTTTTGTTTGATGTAAAGTGTTCGATTATGAGAGTGGATTCCTGAATTTGAGGAGACATTGATTGCCAACACAAGGAGTATATAGGTTCACGTTATGTTCTGAGTAAATATGTTTGGGAGATGCAAAGTTGACCTGATGAAGGTGTTGCAAGCACATGAAGTTAAGATTGCAAATAAATTAGAGTGTGTGGAGAAACAAGTATGAATGAGTAGACATTAGAATATGTCAAGGTGAAATATGAGGAAATCTATAGAATGGAGAAAATCAGTCAAGAAAGGTAAGACAATTGGGAAATTGAAAATAATAAGAGATAATATTACCTCAATGAGGAATTAGTTATTTGAGGAATTACGAGAACTAATCCGGGGCACATAGAGTTTGATAATATTTGTTCGAGTTAACAAATGCCTCGACAATACCATGGTATAGAAGATTTAAGCGATCCAAGCAAAATTTGATGATATGTTAAGTGTATTCGAAGAGTTGAAAAGAATAGTCAGAATACTTAAGGAAAAATGAGTAAATCGTATGAGTGATGAAAGTAAATAAAATTTTTGAGGAATTATAATACCGATATTAATTATATCGTCTGGATTTGGAGATTTTGTAGTATACATTGATGTTTGTATAAGAGATCCGGATAAGATCCAAAGCAGCAAAATGAAGTGAATTCATATGCATGGAGACAATTGAAACCTCATGGATTGATTGTTTGATACATGAATTGAA
>JAOSBO010000009.1:20662110-20674807 GCA_027563915.1 Erythroxylum rotundifolium | reverse complement strand
TTTCATTGCTTTATAATACTAAAGACATATCAAGTATTATCTTGATATAAATTTTAAACGCACCATAAACATAAGAACAACGAAGGCTTATGAGAGAAGAAGGATTTATAGAGGGTAGTTTTCAAGTCAAATCACTAAATATCAATGAAAATGAAAACAGGAAAAAAGAAACAATAACAAGCAACTTAAAACAAACTTGAGCAACGATAATAACAACATTGCTCAAACCTATCCATCATATCCTCATTATAAACAGACCAATCATCCATAGAAAAGATGTTTATGGATGCATAATGTGGCAATTATGGATTAGGGAACAGTGAGAGAATTTTATAAGAATTAATATCAATAAAGAGAAGCTTAAACTACTGATAATCAATAACATAAGGAGTTGTTATGACAACATGTTTTAATCATAGCAACTCCACATAAAGTTAGCTACTAGATAATAGTTACACACTCCAATTGACTCATCATCGTGAACTATTTACGGAGCTTGATAGATCCTCCATTACTAAAGTCAAAATTATGAATGACTCATATATTGCACCAAAAGGCAAAAGAACCATTACAACTGAAGACTCCTTATGTTTAAAACTCTAATAAAAACAAATAATTTGATGGAAGGATGTTTTACTTGGCAGAGGAGTTTCTAACATCTATTGCCTGTCAATACGGGAAGCAAACTAAGTTGTCTTTTTCATAAAACAAGACCTAAATAGCTACATAAAAATTACATAGTTTATACAAATATGGGAGGGGGTCTCAAAGAACAAAATTGTTAAATCACAGTAAGTTTTAAATTGCTTTCGTTAATGATCACACAAGAATATGTTGCATTTTACTTCACGAAATTCAAATATGGGATTGTTGAAATCTTTTGAAAGTTTAAGGATTTGGCAGAAGGTCAAAGTGGATGTAAAATTTAGGCGAATAGGTTCGAAAATGGAATTGAATGCACCTAAACATTCAATAAATTTTGTAAAAATGGTATAATAAAGTGGTAGTTGATAACTCCTTACTCTCCCCAGCAAAATGGAATTATGGAGAGAAAAATAGAACATTTATGGAGGTGAAAAGATGTTTGTTATAAGATAAAGAGTTACCAAAAAATTTGGGCTAAGGCTGTAAATATAGCAATTTTTTGCTTAATAGATTGCCAATAAAATACCTATCTACTAGTTAAGGATAAGGTTGCATATTGCTAGACGTCCATAAATCTCACATATCAACGGGACTTTTATTGGTTTATTGTTGTTGTTATTAGATTTCCAATAAAAGCTTATAGAAAATAACTCCATTTGAAGCATATTATGATTATAAAACTAGGCTAATAAATTTAGAAACATTCAGCTACCTTTGTTTCTCTCAAATTCCTCCAATCAAAAGGAGACAAACTGGATAAGTGGTGGAACATAAGATCTTTGTAGGTTTACAACTCAAATTTAAAAGCTTGCAAGATGAATCTTCCAAAAAAGCAACAAATTAATTACTATTAAGGATGTCCAATTATTCCCTGAGCTATAAAACTAAAGATAGAAAGGTGATAAGAATCTTAAATTTTAGGAAGATAATGAAAATATTAATGAAAAAATTGTCACAAGAACTAAATCACTCTTGATATTTATCAAAGATCCAATGTTTTTATAATAGAGCTTATAATGTATGAAGAGGTTAAAGTAGATTAGAAATAGAGGACTTACAATAAAAAGAGGAGCTTATGAGTATTATAAAAACCAAATTTAGGGAGCTACTAAAGAGACTTGAACAAAAAGGTAATAAGTGTAGCAGGTTTATAAAAGCAAACTTAATCATGACGAATATGTAAACTAGCATAAAGTAAGACAAGTTATTAAGGAATATGAGCATATCAGGTTTAATGTTGAAAATGGAGGTTTCAAGAATTATACTTAAAATTATAAATTTTGGTCTCAATATCAATTTATTCAACTTTATGAGCCTTTAGTGAGATCAATTTATCTAGCTGATGGTGATGAGAAAGCAACAATAAAATAGTTATATAATGTCATATGTGACAGCCCAGACCATCCTCTCATAGATATTGTCCGCTTTAGGGTTTGGACTCAGCTTAAACCCTCACGGTTTTGTTCTTCTTAGCCTAACTAAGAAAATGCATCTATTGGAGAAAGGTATCCATACCCTTATAAGGAATACTTTGTTTTCCTATCCAACCGATATAAGATTTCACACTATCCACCCCTCCTTAAAGCCCAACCTAGTTGCTACAATGGGTCGGGAACCGACTCTGATACCTTTGTAATAGCCCAGACTACCCTCTCATAGATATCGTTCGCTTTGGGCCTTGGGCCCATCCTAATGAGGGTTTTGCTCTTCCTAGCCCAACTAGGAAAACACGTCTATGGGAGAAAGGTATTCATACCCTTACAAGGTATATTTCGTTCCCTTTTCCAACCAATGTGAGATTCTCACAATATCTACCCCCGTAGGGCCCAGCCTAACTGGCACAACGGGTCGGGAACTGACTTTTATACCATTGTAACAGCCTAGACCACCCTCCCATAGATATTGTCAGTTTTGGGCTTTAGGCCCAGCCCAAACCCTTACGGTTTTGCTCTTCCTAGCCCAGCTAGGAAAACACATCTTTAGGGGAGAGGCATCTATATCCTTATAAGGCGTACTTCATTCTCCTTTCCAACTGATATGGGATCTCACACTATTCACCCCCTGGAGGCTAGCGTCCTTACTGGCATACCGACCTGAGTATCAGCTCGGACACCATTTGTAACAACCCAAACCACCCTTCTATAGAAATTGTCCACTTTGGGCTTTGGGCCTAGCTCAAACTCTTACGGTTTTGATCTTCTTAGCCTAGCTAGGAAAACGCGTCTTATGGGGAGAGATATCCATACTTTTATAAAGCATACTTCATTCTGCTCTCCAACCGATGTGGGATTTGACACTATCCATCCACTTAGGACCCAGCCTAGCTGGCACAACAGGTTGGGAACCGGCTCTGATACTATTCTAACATCCCACCTTATAAGGCATACATCGTTATCCTCTCCAACCAATGTGAGATTTCACACTATCCACTCCCTTAAGGCTCAACCTAGCTGGCACAACGGGTCGGGAACTGACTTTGATACCATTTGTAGTAGGCCCGACCACCCTCCCATAGATATTATCCATTTTGGACTTTGGGCCCAGCCCAAACCCTCATGGTTTTGCTCTTACTAGCTCAGCTTGGAAAGCGCATCTTATGAGGGAGAGGTATCCATATCCTTATAAGGCATACTTCGTTCTTCTCTCCAACCGATATGGGATCTCACATCATAAATAGGGCAAATAAAGCAATCAAGGTCAGTACAAAAAATATGTCTTTCTTATATGTACCTTATCTTGCAGTCATCAATAAAAGGTGAGAAAGACATCTTTACTTTTCATCATTTGCTACTGAGGCATTTCTAAATCCTAGTGTCTATTCAAACTAGGTTTTACAAAAAAAGTTGAAGTTAATAGGGGAATATTATTAATTATTACAATAATTATTTCACATGAGAAGATGTAAGATTTCCTTAGCTCAAAATTAAAGCCATACAGGGATGCATGTGGTGATTTTAAGATAGTCATTGTAATTCGTCAAAGAGACGCACTTAATATAAGTGTATATAGTCATTGCGATTCGTCGAAGAGACAAACTTAATCTAAGTATATATTTCTTCCTTTTTTAACTTGTTTAAAATTAATCATTATTTTATTTTCTTTACAAGATTACTTTTGTTGTCTTATAGATTCTTGGTAAGACCAATTTAGAAGAGGTAATCTAGAATTGTAAAAGTTTATAATTCAAATTCTAAGTAAATGTATAAGTGCATTAAATATGAAAAGAAGTAGAACACATTTGGATTCATTCATTCCAAAGAAGGGAATAGATTATAACATAAAAGACTAAATGATTTGGTCTTTATTCGATACAACTTAAAGCTTCAAGAAAGATATGTTATTATCATTATTAAGTTAAATATACTTTTTTGTAATTTTTAATTATTTTATTCTATTTGTTTGCTGGGAATTTTAATAAAATAAGTAATTTTATAGATCCAATTTGTATTGACTATCGATCTTTTAGTGGATTGAGTTTTTAAGGAACTAAGTTTTATAAATGAGAGTGACTTGGAAAATAATCTTAGATATGAAAATTTTAACATGTCATTTGGTTCAATATGTTTAGATGATAGTGACGATGAGATTCTTTTTAACGACGAGAATTTTATACCAAATAAAAATTAAAGTTGATTTGAGTGGTAAATTTCAAGTTTTTTTATTTTTCTCTCATCTTTTAATTTTACTTGTATTTAATGTATATGTTAGATTGTATATACACAATATAAATATAAAACTTTTTAACTGTAATTGTCTTTTAGTTTATATTTAACTTCTACTTTATTGTGTTCCTTGACATGAACTTTTTTTGTAATGCTAGTAGACTTATATTATTCTTACTATACGATGTTTTGATATAATTATTCTTCACTATATGATGTAAATTGTAACATTTTAAATACTTTATATTATTCTTAGTTTGATATCTGTACGAGAATAAATCGATCTTTTTCTTATATAATTATGGTATTAAAGAAGTATGTGAAAAGTAATATTAATATAAATAAATAGATAGCTATTATATCATATTTATATTACTTTTGAAACAAGGTTTTAAAGTAAAACTAAAAATTATCTAGCACAATATATTGAAAGACTGTTTTATAATGTTATAAAATTTATAAACTATTTTGTAATTTTAAAAAATTACTCAAAAAATATTCAATATTTTTAAACTAGGGCATGCGGTATGAATGTTGTAAGTCTTCTTTCAAAGTAAATGCATTGTATTTATAAAATTAATTTTTAAGCAGCAAACGAATTGTTAGATACGTGAAGGGAAAGACTTAAATTCATTTATAATTCTTCCGCTATCTCACCACTATCCTATACCCCTAGGTGCTAATAATTCTTTTTTTCTTAATGTTATAAATATCAGAAAGTTAACGAGTGCGTACCATGATTTTTGTGAGAGTTTGTGCATTCTGTTTTAGTCGTGACTCGTGATGACCCCTCTGTTTCTTTTGCGATCATTATTAGGAAAAATGAAATGACTCTGAAATGGAGCCATAGAAGGTAAAAGATGAGGCGGACAAGAGTGGGGAAGCCAACAAAGTACAATGCATATGCTGAAGCATTACCCGAATCAGGTTAGAAGTTAAAACTGCACGAGCAGAAGGTCCTGTGCAGGAACAGAGAAAAAAATAATATAAGAGAGGAGTTAAGACTGACATCACCGGTGTCCCCCTCAAGCGTGCGTTTATTTCAGCATTCAAAGCCGTGCAGTGTTGAGTGGACAATAGAAAGTCAGCACAAATGCCATAAACCATGGTCAAGAAAGAAACTCAACAGAAGAGGATGACAATAGGTTTAGGTAACGATTTATGTATCAGAAAGGTGGTTATGTTGGTAACTTTATTTAATCTCAGTCTACCCTTGAACAATGAGAAGAAAACAGCAAAATGTGGGGGAAATTTGAGGGGAGAGAGAGAGGTTATAAAACAAACCAAGTACTCGGAATCGCATTGAGAGGTGAAAACTTTTGATTGATTCTCATGCACACAACTTTTCAGTCTCTCTCTTTCACAGAGCACACCCAACACGACTCTTCTCTGTGAAGTTTAACTTTTCATCTCTATCTCTCTCACCATCTCTTTCTCTCTGCAAAAGTTTCAAACTTGGGGCGCTTTTGCAGATTTGGAAGTGAATAAAGTGAAAGCAGCAGAGTGAAACTGATGGGCAAGAATGGAAACCATCAACAGAAAATAAAAGCTCCGAGAGAGAGAGAGGGTAGTTGCTAATCTCTCTTTCACTTCAGAGTCAAGTTTGGCCATTTTTCAATGGAATACCAGTGTACTGTGTGCATATAGCCACAGTCCTTTTTCTGTAAATGGCAGGGTTAGCAGCTATTCATATCTGTTGTGAATCATGCGGCTTGCATGCCGTTTTATCATTATGAAGGAGGTTGATTTTTTGCTCTCGTTTCAGGATAATAGAAGTTAGACCGAAGGCAATACGTAAAGGAGAAATCACAGTTTTTCAAGCCTTTGAGTGTCCATTCATGGAAGCTACAGAAATTTAAGAGGCCTTCTACAATTCCCAGAGAGTATGTTAGTGAATGTCTAGGAGGTTGGACGCGCTTGTAAAAGAATTTTCCTCTTTTGTGTCATTTGTTCGATCGTTTTCCTTTCACGTCTCTGCTGTTGGGTTTATTGGCCTTGATATCATGTTTGCTGGAGTGAGGCTGTTGACAATCACTTGCTGAAATCGAGGTGAGTTAATTTGCTAATCGTCATTATCTTCTGCCTTGTTCTCTATTTATATATTATAAACATTGAAATCAGCTTATTTTCCTTTTGCAGTAGCAGATGTGAAATTTGAGTGCTAAGAATCGTATAAGAATAGGTGGTTAAGCTAAGGAACAGATCAAGAAGCAAGCAAGCTAGAATGACCGATCAGAGCTCTCTTTCACCTTCATCTTTGAGTAGCAGAAAGCCAGTAACATCTTTCTTCGGTTCACCAAGGTTCAAAGCTTTTACCTTTAAGGGTGTCCCTGAAACTGAACCTGTGATGAGTCCAACCTCAATTCTCGACACTACAAAACCTCTCTCTCCTTTCAAAAGTGAATCAAATCATGCAAAATCTCCAAGAGTTTTCCCTGAAAGCAAACATTCATGGGACAAGCTGGACACAAAAGGTATTGGAGTGGCCCTTATTGACGATATACAGGACAATGAAGCTGTTGAACAAGACAGTAACACAATTTCCAAACCCTGCAACAGAGGAATCTTGTTTGGTAACAAGCTTAGGGTCCAAATACCCCCATTGCCTAACATATCGTCACCAGTTGGATCACCAACATCACCAGGAGATTTTGGAATCAAGACAAGGAACACACAAATGTTATCTGGGCTCTCCATTCAAGCAAATGATCCTCCTCGTGTGTTCACAGGATGTCTATCCATAAGTGAGATGGAGCTGTCCGAGGATTATACATGTGTGATAACTCATGGTCCTAATCCAAAGACTACCCACATATTTGACAACTGCATTGTCGAAAACTATTATACCAATTCAGCGCAACTCAATTTCCTTAGCTTCTGCCACACATGCAAGAAGCATCTGGAGCAGAGAAATGACATCTACATCTACAGGTAAAAATGGCACAACTTTCCTCATTTTGATCTGCAAGTTCTCGTAACTCCTTTTGGCACTTTTGTTTCTGCTTAATTTGGCCTATAATTACGTTTTCGTTTTGCTCATAAAAGCAGGGGTGAAAAAGCTTTCTGCAGCGACGAATGTCGTTACCAGGAAATGTTATTAGATGGAATAGAGAATTGATAATCTTGACGAATAAAGTTTTGGTCTGAAGCTTCTGTTTTCCTTCAGAGTTCTCACTGTCAAAACGTATCAACAAGCCAATTTCGTGATCACGGACTGTTTTTCCACTCTCTCACTTCCCACTTCTCTTTCGGCCCTCTCACCTGAAAACAACGATAAGAGAGGATTATTTACTGGAAGTTAGAATCTTTGTTTATTGTGGTTATGGGTTTTCACAGGCTGATGATGATGTATGATTGAAAACCTTCCTCATTATATATTATTGCTATGATTAGCACAAAGTAGTGATCATTGAAATAATTTAAGATTGAAAACCTTCCTCATTATATATTATTGCTATGATTAGCACAAAGTAGTGATCATTGAAATAATTTAAGTCAGTGAGCAATAATTTCAGCAGTATGAAGATTCTGAGGCTGTATGTTTCTTATGTCTTCTGCTCATAACCAACTTTCTCCGATATTTGGGTTGATTAAACGCAACAAAAACATTAGTTTAATCTAACTCTTTGACTTTTTCAAGCAAGTAGTTCCAAACTTAAGTCGCTTTCTCATCCTATACAATAATCAGTAGTTGTTGAGAACTTGGACGTGACATAGAGATCCACACTATATATTTTCTCCAAGTTAATGATATTTTTCACCAATAACCAAGTTTCTCACCTGCAGCATTAATTAACTCTTCAGCTTTCTTTTCCAAATCAACAATATCTGAAACTGGAGAACATCCAATGAGTTTTTTTTCCCCATCATTAAGCGTAAGGAGTGGAGAATTTAATTCTTAATATTGAAACTTGGACATTTCGACATCGAACTATTCATTTTGATCTTCATTATAATCCAATAACACTATTCATGCCTGTTTTTCCAGTCCGAACATGAAAAAGTCCAGATCAAACTATTGCTTTTGACAGAGACATTAGATTGTTAGTAAAAATATTAGACTATTAGCAGTCAACATTGGAAAGCATTAGGTTAGACTTTTTTTATGTGAAAAATTTCTTAAATTTATTGGAATTAGTCCATCATTTTTTAGGACTATATTATCATAGTTTTGTCTTACTCTTATAGTGTCTAATATCTGATTACTGGTTAGTAAGATGGGATGTGAGTGTCAACATAAAAGAGGAAAGAAATAGAAAAGAAAAAAAAAAGAGGTAACATTTTTTTTCTTGAATCAATTTTAATTTTTCGTTTGACTTAGGGTCATTCACTATTCGATTACGCTCAAGTTTGGTCTACGAGTTCTTGAGAAGTTGTTTTATAATCTGTGTGATGAAAATCTTACTTGGAGGATTATTGTTGTAGTTTTTACTCGTGATCAGCAGTTTAATTATAAGTAATTTCTCTCTTTTTCCTCCCAATGCTGATTTTTTTCATTTATTTTTCCTTGTTTGGCATTTGTTTCATGACCAATTTGATGAGCATTTTTTAAGAATCTTTTGATACAAGGAAGTTCTTGTTGGTTTATGCCCTACAGCCGATCGTTTTGATTGTAGTTTAGTGACAATTATTAATAAAGACATTCTTTATTTTTATGTATTAATTACATTTTATGTTTTAATACTAAAAATAAAATCCTTGTAATAATTAATGTGTAATTGAAATTATGATGAAATCATAATTATGAGATTCAATTTATATTTATATATTATTCCTAAATGTTCCTAGTTATAGTTTCATCAAGACGAGATATTATTAAAACAGTAAAACTAGTACAAATTATGTTTCTTTCTTATGAAGAAAGTAATTAATCTTATAAATTAAAGTATGGAGATACTTAAACTAATGTGGGGGTGATTATTAGAGAATCAGTCACTGAACTGACCTGACTATGAGAATCCCAAATAGAAAATTACTTATGTGTATATTGATTTTCTCATAATGATGGTTGTATAATTGATCATTAGACTTGAGATTATCAAGGTATATCGTGTGGGAATTGTTGTATTTTGATACTACTTATAAATTTTCCTAGGATAATTTAGTCAATAGTACTTGGATACAATATAAACCATATAGAGATAGTTGAGTAAGTCAATAAAGGATTCATAACTCTAAAATAACTAGAGAGAATATTCCACTATTCTTGATTAGTAGTGATTTATAAAATTCTCTGGCCAAAGTGAACTGACATTTGAAAAGACGTTTTCAAATATCAACTGTAAATCAATTACTAATGTAACACCCTACTCTTGACCGACGCGTACACGTACACCCCTCGGACGTTTGTGCACGTGCCTGACGGAAATCACATGCTAACTTTATCACTTTCACATATCGCATGATATCATAAATTAAAAACATAAATATCACAATTTCTAAACCTCAAAAATTTCTCGTTTCATTTCATAAACCATGATTTACACTGTAGCTTTACATTAACATCCATATGTATATATCCTAAAAAATAATCAGAGTTCACATCTCTGTATACAGAATATGCTAAACGAAATATAAAAAAATTTATCTAAAACCCTAAGTTCCAGTTGACCAACCTTTGAGTCATATCGTCTACTGATCCCTTTTATGCGGTATTAGCAGTTAAGTCGATACTCTCATACCTGAAAAGTCAATGTGCAATTTTGGTAAGTTTTGCAAACTCAGTTGAGTAGCCATCCTCGATGGTTCACTCATACCACATATATCACATCAATACATACAAACACATAATTCACAACATTCTCATGTATCATTATAAAATATTTTGCATATATATGTTCCTATTTTTCATTCAATTCAATTCCACATTTCAATTGCAATCATTCAAATCATATAATTCATCTGTATATGCAATGTTCATGAGACTCACAATTGTTTATTTCGTTTTTGTGACCGAGTTCCTTTTTCACTGTTTGGTATCTATTATCGATAGTCGGCTCATTAATACTATCCCTTATCCGTTGGAGATACAAGGCTCATTTTATTTAGTGAGCCTTTAGCTCTTATCACAGTTTGAGCTTTAAGCTCTTTTCACTGGCAGCTACAGTCACAACTTCCTTTGTGTTTCATGCATTCATGTAATGAAATGTATCATGCATAATCAATGATTACACTAATTTAGTCACATTCACACTCTTTTTTATTCACATTTGTCATCGGACTTTTAGTCCTGCATTCAACATTGAAGTTGAAAACAAATAGTCAGTCATATTCACATTCAGGTAGCACTTGCAATAACGTCCCGAATATAGAACTCCTCGGACAATCAATTGTCCATAATCAACACAATCACATTCACATAATAATTCAATATAGGATGTAAACAAACAATAATTCAATGTGAGGCCATCTTAAGTTACTCATAGTTTGCTCTAGATAACTTATTGCCTTGAAGTCCTGGTAATGTCTAGATGCAGTTGCTCTAATTGCTCCTCTATATCATTCAAACATACACATTTACCATGTTGCTAATTTGCACAATCACATAAGTACTCATTTATGCACATATGTATATGTGTTACATACAATACATGCTCAATGACAATCCGGGATATATTTCCTAAATTCATATCTCAAGATCATTCACATTTCATAACTCACATATGTCTAAATTGAACTTAGGCTTATACCTCAATTGTACAAGATTATTCTAAGTTCATCATTCTATCATTCACTAAGGTTATTCAAACATTAAAGATCATAAAACATTCATTTTATCATTCATCTTTACTTAATACACAACATTCATCTTCTTGAATCACTTTAGCCATCATAGGACCACTTTCATTCTTATATCATCACCAATTTTCCAAATTTGAACACCTAATGTATATCAATTCATTCTTAAATTTATATTCTCAATCATCCTCCTAAACATATCACTAATTTATTTACTTGTTCAAGCATCATTCTAGGTTCAATTCAAGCTTCCTTCAAGCCTAAAAACATCATAGGAAAGTACCTAACCATTGGTTGTCCCAAACCTCACTTAAAAGAAGCATATTGAATTTTTAACCAATTCTCACATTCGTGGAAAATTCCCACGATCATGGGATTTGTCGGCAGAAACTTTCTGCCCTCATTAGGCATTTCTGTTTTCCAACTCTATTTTCAGGTCAGTTTTGTATGACCTTTATGACCTACAAAATGAGGTATTTAGGCAACACCTTCTTCTAAACAAATTTTCCTCTATTCCTTAAGTTTCTAATGACACCAAATTCATGCATTTTGGTTCAGTATTATGCAAGTTACAACCAAACTACTACACACTATTCTCATACCTCGATAGAACACAATTCTCAGTTTCAAGTCAAAATTTAAGACTCTTAAGGACAGAATTAAAATTTGATTCCTTCATTAAAATTGTAGCCATATGTCTCTAGTTTAATTTAAATCAAAAATCACTTCATTTGGATATCTACAAGTATTATATGGTTAAAATACTAATGTCTATCCAGTAAAAACTATAGGATTCCAAATTGTACCCTAGTTGGAATGTTTCATTGAATATGTATTGCAAATGTATTAAATTATGGTTTAATGAATCATATTTAGAGAATGAGAATTTATTGTCTTCATTAGAGACTTAAGGTATTAATGTTGGGCTCGGGTATTAGAATATATTCCATGGAAATATTATGTTATGCAAGGTTTGGGTAAAGATTAAGTGAAAAGAAGGCTTGTAAGTACTTAAAAAAAACCTATGTTTAAATTGATTTTAGCAAGTTCAAATCGTGCACTTGCACTCCTTTGTGACACTTAAACTTGTAAGTATCATATCTTTTGATGCCGATGTCCAAAAATTACAAACTTTATTTTGTTATAAATCTAAGAGGAAAAGCTACAACTTTTATGAAGACAACTTTATCAAATTCAGCCTAAATCAATACAGTTTATTGATGGTTTATACGTGGACTAATTACTTGGTAACAAATGGCAGCATATTGTGCGGATGTGTGGTAGCTCTTAAATGGGACAAGTGTAGAACATGCAAGAAGATACATGTTGTTACAATTTGTTGACACATAGCATTGGAGGAGATGAGTTTCTGCTGGAGTTTCTAGTTGGCTTATTCCTCACCATTTTTATTCTCTCACCACTGAAACTCTCTCTCTCACTCACACCTCCAGGAATTTTTGCTTGCTTGTTGAATCATCATCTTCACTTGACGTCTTTACAAGCTACAGCACAAAGGAAGCTAGATTCTGCTATTTTCTTTGTTGTTGTCCTCTTGATCATCTTAATCCTGGAGTTGTGATATTTGCTTGAAAGGCTAGAGTGGCTTGCTCATTGAAGTAGGAAATTGTGTTAAAGAAGGTATGGGAATACTA
>JAOSBO010000009.1:20645663-20656515 GCA_027563915.1 Erythroxylum rotundifolium | reverse complement strand
AAATCAACATTTATATACTCCAATTCAATTTTCAAGTCATATAAACCACAATTCATATCAAAAATCACATTTATAACTGAATTATACCCAGAAATGTCAATGAATGCATGTACAATCATTTTAATGTGTAAAAATTACTATTCACATATGTGTGTGTATGTCATATTATGTATGAGCATGTAATGCACTTTCTAACCATTCAACAATCTCTCATGTACTGTATTCTAGGGTCCTAACCCTTAGCATGGGATAGCGAGATGTTACAACTAATTAGCAAGAACGAACATGATTGGACCAAAAAAGTAAACACTATATCCATACTCTGTCCAATTGAAATATTAAATGAAGAAAGGATTAAATTATACATCATAACCATGCGTGGAAAAGTTAAGTCAAACCACTTTGACATTCCTGATATTTGAGTGGTTATAACATGTTGCTAGACATCAATCTTGGTCTATGATTATAAATTGTTTAATTGGAGTAGTAAAGATAAATTAAAATGAGTTTTAATTTATCTAATTCTAATTATGAATTATAATTATAATTTATAATCATTGCCAATATATTAGGAAACCTAATGAGTCACACATTAAAGAGCAATTTGTGAAAAAAATCAATTTAATTAAGTTGGCCTTAATTATAAAGTTTGAGAAACTTTAGGGATCAAATATAAGATATTTGATTTTATTAAAATTAAGTTAATTATAATTACAGTATGACTTTAATTATAATTAAGGAATTTGATTTCAATAAAATTACAAAACCACCCTAATTGATGTTTCTATCAATAGGAAGAAAAGATAAAGGAGCTAGCACTCTTACATTCTTCCTCTCAAAGTGTTAAGAAGTTGTTCTATGGATACCGTCAGAGGCTGAACGTTTAAACAACTCGTGGTTGACAAACCGGGAAAAATTTCAATGGACTTTCTACGAGAACTCGAACAAGGTACAATTTCTTATGATTCGTATTTTGTTTTATTCGAGTTAATCAATTATCAAGATCCGCTCAGAATTCGTAAAAATTTTTATTTTCCGTTGCGCTCCTGATTTGATCACAGCTAGATTATTATAGTTCTTTTGATATAACAAAGGTCATGTGGTTTTTACCATTGTTTCAAATAAAAAAAATCTTAGTGTTTCTTATGTTTATGATTTGCGCAAGATATATTTACTTTTTTAGCATATAATATTTGCCACAACATCATTATATGATAAAAGTTTGCTTGTTCTATATCAATTCAAGTGATAAAGAAAGTTTTGATTGGACATGTTATTTTACATGTTTATTCTTGTATGTATTGGTAATTTCTTCCCAATATTGTGGTATCAACTTGTGTTGAATAATTGTAATAATTATATTTGAATGATGGGGGAAAACACTAGCAAAATATTGTGTTTAAATGGTAATAAATTACCATAATTGGAAAGACAAATGAAAGATCTTTTGTTTATGAAAAAGATGCATTTGCTCATGTTTGCTACTCAGAATCCTAGTCCATGTAAGATGAGGATTAGGAATTTGAACATATATAAGTTTATAACTATATTAGGCAATATGTAGAAGACAATATTTTTGATCATGTTGTTGATAAGATATATACTGTAACTTTCTAGGATAAGATTGATATACTTTTATGCTTTGAAGACTAGAAATAACAAGTTATTTTTATTTAAGTGATTGACGATTTTAAGATACAAGGAATGCAATCCTATTTTTGATCATTTAAATAAAATTTAGGATATTTTTTATCAAATGTCTAAAATGGATGTAAAGTTTGATGACAAAATTTAAGGACTATGGTTGCTTGATCCTTTATCAGATTCTTAAGAAAATTTTCACATTTCTTTGACCAATTCTACTCCTAATAGTATGGCGACTATCGAATATATTAAAAATGGTATCTTTAATGAAGAAATGAGAGCAAGATCTTAGAGCTTATCTTCATCATCCTCACATTTAGATGTTTTGGTTAACGAAGATTGGAGAGTAGTAAATCCAAAGGTCAAAAGGATAGAGAAAAAAAGTATAAGTCAAAGTCGAAGTACAAAAACTTTATTTATGATTACTATAAAAAGACATATCAAAAAGTACTTTTCAAACTAAAAAAAGAGATGAGATAGGAAAAAAGGATAGTGATAATAAGAATCATGTTGGTGGTGGTGTTATTATTGATGATGATCTTATTATTTCTTATGATAAAAATATCATCAATTTAGTATGATATGAGACTAGCTCGGTTATAGATGTTGGTATTTCCTATCAAGTTACGTTAAGAAAGGAGTTCTCACTTCTTATAATTCAAAACATTTTAGACTATGGAAGATGGAAATGATAACAAGGTTAGGGTAATTAAAATGAAAACAATTTGTTTAAAGACTAATAATGGTTCAAAGTTAGTTCTCAAGCATGCACTTGATATATGCTTCAATTTTTTCTTCGTAGGAAAAGCTTGTTGATGATGGATATTGCAATATCTATAGTGATGGATAATATAAAATTACTAAAGGTTTATTAGTTTAAATCTCGAGGTAACACATCCTCTAACTTGTGTATGATACAAGGTTCTATTTTTTACAGCTTGGTGACTATAATGGAGAGTGATACTTCAACATAATATGACATAAAAGACTGAGTCATAAGAGTCTAAAGGGGATTGATTGTTTAGTCACAATTTTTATTTTTTAAGAATAAGGAGGCCAAGATGGATGAATGTGTTCACTATTTGGTTGAAAAATAAAGAAGAGTTCCTTTTCAAAGTCATCCTTCTAGAAAATCATATTTGTTGGAGCTTATAAACTTTGATCTTTGTGGTCTTTTTAAGGTAAGATCATAGGGTGGTGCACTTTATTTTGTTATTTTAATTGATGATCATTATGAGAAACTCTGGTTTATTATTTCAAGACAAAAGATCAAGTTTTTAAGAAATTCAAAGAATCTCAAGATTTAGTTCAAAACACTAACATGTAAGAAACTAAAGTGCATTTATAGTGACAACAATGGTGAATATATGAACCTTTGATAACTATTAAAAAAAAAGCTAGACATTAGACATCAAAAGACTTTTCTTTGGACTCCCCAGTTGAATGATTTAGTAAAGAGGTGAATAGAACTTTAGTGGATAGAGTAAGATGCTTATTTTCATAAGCAAAATTGTCTCTTTTAAGCATAAGCATTTTGCACAGTTATCAATATATCTTTACTATTGCTTTAGATAATGTTCTTCCTTATGAAGTTTGATTTGATAAGAATTTTTTATGATCACTTGAGATTTTTTTGGTACAAAGCATTGGTGCATGTTCCTAAAGATGATAGGTTGAAATTCGATATTAAAATCAGACATTGTATCTTTATTAGTTATGCTCAAGATGAGTTTGATTACTGAACTATTAAGTATATTGAGAAGGCTAGGATGACTGGTTCTTAAAACAATGGGAGTCTGACTGAGAATGAGCTAGTTTCTTTAATTAATGCACCAAATGTAGTCGAAGGTAGTCTTCAAGATGTTGAGATCCAAGATAACAATCAAGATGTTGAGATTCAAGATAACAATGAAAATGGTAACCCAATGCAGAATGATCAATAGGGTGTAGAGAGATGAATAGAACTTTAGTGGATAAAGTTAGATGCTTATTTGCAAAAGCAAAATTATCAAATTCCTTTTGGGTGGAAGCACTTTGCATAGTTAATCAAGTTATCAATTTATCTCCTATTGTTAATTTCGATAGTGATCTCCCTCGTGGAGTTTGATTTGATAAGAATATTTTTTTAATCACTTAAAAGTCTTTCGGTGCGAAGCATTGGTGCATGTTCTTAAAAAAGATAGGTTGAAATTTGATATTAATAACAAATATTGTATCTTTATTAGTTATACTCAAGATGAGTTTGATTATCAATTATATGATCTAGTAACGAAGAAACTTGTTAAATTAAGGATTGTACTGTTAAGTATATTGAGAAGGTTGAGATGAATGGTCCTTGAAACAATGGGAGTCTAGCTAACATTGACCTAGTTTATTTAATTGATGCACCAAATGCAGTTAAAGATAGTCTTCAAGATGCTGTGATCTAAGATAACAATGAAAATGGTGACCAAGTGCAAAATGATTAGTACAGATAACTTAAAATCATCCTCCTTTCCAAGGCGTAGACATTTTGAATGCTCTAGTACATGATATTGTGGTTGGTCAGCAACTAATAAATGTATAGAAAGCAATTAAAGAGGCTCTGGAGACATCTTTTAGGAGATCTATTAGAGAGAAAAATCCTAGTCACATTACCCTACTTATGAGTATATACTAGTTAATAATGTGAGAACATAAAAACTTTAAGGAAGCCACGAGTAATAAGCAAAAGGAGAAATGGTTTAAGGCTATGAAGAATGAAATGAAGTCCTTGCATGATAATCAAATTATTGATTTGGTTAAGCTACCTAAGGACGAGCTTTGACGAGTTGTTAAATTTTTAAAAAGAAGCATAAAGATGACACTTGCTATGATATGACGTTAGATTAATTATCAAGGGCTTTACTTGATTTTGATGAATATTTTCTCTAGTTGTGAAGATATAATCCGTATGGTTTATGTTGAGTTTAGTAACGTGCCTTAACTTAGACATTGAGCATATGGATGTAAAGACAACCTTTTCATATTAGTGATTTGAATGCGAAAAATTATGTGGAGAAACTAGAAGCTTTGGAGTTCAAGGACAAGAAACTTATGTTTTTAAATTGAGGAAGAATATGTATGATTTGAAAAAAACATAAAGGTAGTGTACAAGAATTTTGATTCTGCTTTGAGAATGCAAGGCTTCAAAGAGACTTCATTTAACCATTATGTTTTTTTTTATAGAAATTTTCTAATGATACTTTTATTATTTTATTAATTTACATTGAAGACATGCTTATCATTGGTCAAAATGTTTTTAGGTTAAGATCTTTTCCCTCCTATATATAAAAAGATCAAAATTATTTTGTAATACCATATTTATTTTTCAATATATTACATTTGTCATAACATTATTATTATGTTAGAGTTTATTAAGTCCTTAAAATTTAAATACTAAAAAATTGATTAAACATTTTGGCCTTGTTTGTTAAATGGCTTATCAGCTTTTTTTAATGGATTAAAAGGTTTTAACTATTTGACCATATTAAACCGTTGATAATTATGTTTGGTAATCAGCTAATTGGATTGGCGGATAGAACTCAATTAGCTACTTTTTATAAAGCTACTATAAGGAGCGTTTTTCTCTAGCGGTTGAGAAATTAAGGAACTAAATAATTATTATATCCAAAAGTTATTACAAATTACTTAAAGAAATAAAGACGGAAATAGAGATATAAATAGAGATGTAAATTTGACTTAATTTATACAAAATTTAAAAAGTTATTAAATTAAAATTTTAAAATATTAAAAATAAATACTTTTAAATTTGTTATCTCTAATTATATTACATTAATTGCTTTTGTATAGATCCAATATTTTGGCCCCTTTTTATATCAATATTTAGTATATAACATTATTGTCACTTGTATATTGTGTTTAATTCAATTCAATTTAATCTAAATTTAATAAGTCAAATTTAAATTAATTATTTTGATCTAAGTTTAAATTTTAAGAGATTAATATAAACAACAATTTTCAAAATAATTTTATTTTAGTATATTAAAAATATAGTTTCAATTTTAAAAAACTAAAATTAAAATAACAAAAAATTTATACTTTCTTAAATTCAAAATTAAATCGATATCATTTTTACAAACCTAATTTCATATTAAGTTTGTTGGTGCCACATTTGAGGTAAAACTCTTGCTGTGATCCGATCAATCTCATTCTCAAACTTATTTTTAGTGGCATTCTAAAGAAAATTTTGAAACGTTTTTAATTGAACTCATTTATCATTGATAAGTTGTATTGAGATAGTTTTTAGTATTTTTAAGACGCGATGAAAGATATCAGAGAAGATAAATATTGACTTCTTTTACTCTTTTTGAGATTCTTACGAGAATATTTAGAGAGATACTAAAATATAAACAACTAATAATTATGTCTTTATAAATCTTTTTTTAAAGTCATATTTTCATAAATTATTTTTGACACATAAACAGATAATACTAAATAACTATTTTTATCAAACATATTTAAATAATATGATATTATCTAACAGAAGGATAAGAGGCTAAATCCTAGTTTGATCCTATCCTAAGTTAAAATCCATCCAAAAAGACCTAAAATTACACTCAATTATTTTGTATAGATCAGAAAGGAAGTCGGGAAACATTTTGCCACGAAAAGCTCTTATTTTTCCCGACTTACAAGACGCCACTCTGCTTTCCAAATCATTAAAATACCTTGCATCAAGTTTTATTTTGTAACACACTCCAACTTTATTCTCGTCAAATCGCACTTTCTTGGCGGAAGAGATCGTCCGTTCTGTCTTTTCATGACTAAATCAGTTGTTTTCGTTATTATGTTGTTGTTACCTTATTTTATAAAAATTTATTCATTTAATAAATAAGATTCATAAAAATTAAAAGACTGAGATGATACCAGAACAGAGATAACAGGATTGTTGGGATCAGAAAATCTGTTCCCGTAATATCCACCCGTTTAACTTTGTCTCTAACGTGCAAGGGAATAGGAAAAACGGAACAGACAATTTTGTTCATTTCTTGGCTTGTTCAGTTACGGAATTTCATAGCAGAGCACGAACCAACTAGATTGAAGAGCCATTCCGTAGAGCAAATACTACTGGGATTTGGATGACATGTTTTCAATGAAGAACCAATTACCGACCATATAACAAATAACTTGGAACCGAACATCGCCCAAACGCACCCAAAACATGAGCCAGTAGAACCAGCTTGGCCCAATAATTCACCATCGGCCATGCAATGGTATGAAATGATACATCGCCTTGGTTCTCTCGAAACGCCTGAACTAAGCCTCAAAGATCGATTACCATCGGCCATGCAATAGTATGAAATGATACATCGCCTTGGTTCTCTCGAAACGCCTGAACTAAGCCTCAGAGATCGATTGCCTCCAGGTGCTTGAGTTTGATATAAATTGGATATTGGCACACTAAGGTAATGTCGCAATTTTATGATTCAGCAGTACTATTTATTCATAAATGTTATGACGTAAACTTCTAAAATGACTGAAGAACCCAACAATAACTACAGTTTGGACATAACACGACATTTCAGAATAATTAAGGTCAGACATTACAAATAACCACCCCACTGGTACAAGCCAGAGACACACAGTTCGCATTTCTTAGACAAGAAAACACCACCCATAAACTTCAAGCTGGTCCTCATAAGACTTTATCTGCCTCCCGCACCAACATGTCCACCAATAAACCCTTCAGATCTGTCCCATTTATTGTGTACCTACTCTGTAAATAAATGGTTGAGATTTAATGGGACAGAATAGGTACACAATAAATGAGATAGAGGATCACATCCCACCAATAAAAGCTGATTAGGTCCCTGTATCAAATAGATAAGAAAGCATGAGGAACAAAGCTTTGCCACTTGTAAGAAAACAAGATAGACGTAATGGAGACAGGAGTACTACCTTGTTAGTAGGCTTGGTGTTGTCAACAATCTCCAATAATGAGATGTTTTATCAAGATCAAGCGAGGACCTCTTTCTCATTCAAAGGAACAAGCCATGAAGAAAGAACTATTTGGCTTTATGAGATGGTAAAGCGACATGGATTGGACTAAGCTTATAAACTCAAGACACAGAAGTAACCAACATAACCTTTCCCTACGCACCTTTCCCTCTTAAAAACGGAAAAGATGCCGAGGCGGAAAAACACCCTTGAAGAGCGCAAGTTAAACCTAACTAAAGGAAAGAAATGATAAGGAATATACAAGACGAGGAGTTCAATTGTTAAGGAGTCAATCAGACAAAAATGAACAGCATACGAGAGTAAAGTTAAAAGATAATCTGGTTGCCAGTTGATGCAACACCAGATTAAGAAACTAAGACACAAAATAAAATTAGCAAAAGAACTAGTAAGAATACAATGACATTGAGACAGTGCAACCCAATGAGGAGAACAGAAAACGGAAAGCTATAAGGTTTGTCTGAGAGTAATATAGTAAAGATTCCCCAGTATATACAGTCCAATATTGTAGGATAAATTTACTCGGATTGGTAAACTAGACAGAATAAACATTTTACCAGGAAAATAAGCACAGATTGACACTTCCAAGCATGGACATAATCTTGTTTTGACCACAATAGGATAAGAGTAATAAGTTGCTCCCATCCAACTGTCATTGAAGAAATCCTGCCCTGCATTCAAATTCATTCATAGTGACCCTTCTGGTTCCCAACATTCATGGGTTCACGCTCATCCATGTTGCATACTTAATTAACAGTACCCTGTTCAACCTTAACATACTTCACTCACCTTGCTGAGAAATAACAATCAGCAATGCACAACTCTACATCACTATCAGTTTATCCCAACTAAAAGTGGAGATCATTGACCCACCAAAGCCATGACTGTCTCTCGTACTACCATCACTGCCACAACCAAAAGCTAAACAACCACAACCGGAACCCAACTGCTGACACATTTATTGCCTATATACAATCTAATGAGAACAAGACCCATATTTACAGGAGCTAAAAGCTCATTAACTTTCAATCATCTTCAACATCAAGGTTAAGAATGCGACGCAAAATCTTGGTTGCAGAGTCAGCATGAAGAAACAGTGTGCTTGAAGAAAAATCATATTCCCTTGTAGGGGAAACAGGTGCAGATTTTGCAACCACATGCACTTCAATGCCAGAGTCGCGTGCAGGAAAATCAAGTGATGCAGTTCGCTTTGGCTTTATTGAGAACTTTGGAATTGGCAAAGAACTTGGGGGAGGAGAGTTTGAATAAGTAGGACCAGCCCAAAGCTCAGAGAATGGTAACAGCTCCTCATTAGGAGTCTCCTTTCTCGGAGCTTTGGCACCAATCGGAATTGGAGAGCTTTTTAGGGTGGTATTACTGCAAATATTATCACCAAAATGCGAGCTTGCATATGAATTGGTGTTTTCAAACGGTGTTTTGGGGGAAGAAGGACCTTGTTTGGTTACAATACTCCTATTAAAGGGTGTTGGCAGTATACCAGCGCGAGACTGAAAAGTCCGGCAGTTGACCTCTGTGAAATGTTTAGATGGTAAAGAACCAAATCGAACAGGGCTATGTGTTTTAACCCTACTATAGTACTGATTCCTGTGTTCAGCCGCAACAAGTGTCTCCATAATCGAGAAACTGACCAATTCAACTATCACACTCCTTTTTAAACAGAGTATCTCACTTAACACACTAGAAAGCTAAGACTTTACGATCAGATATCCAGCAAATTACCTCAGTAGCTTCTAAATCTTCTCCAAGATAGATCCAAATCAAGCATAACCCATATAAACAAAATTGCACAAAGATTCAAAGCCAGTTTATAAGACCAAAAGAAACTGAAGCTTCAGAGATCCAACCAGGTCACAAGACCTCCCTCGTAGAAACTGTAAACAATCAGCATATTTCAAATCAGATACGCATCCACACACGTAATCCAAAACGGAGAGAAATGAAATGAACTTACCGACCACTAACTGAAGTAGCGAAGATCTGAAAGAAAGCAATGAGTGAGATCTAATTAAAAAGGTGTGTTATTATAAGGTTATGAGGCCCAGATCGCCATTGACGAAGAGACCCTAAGAGGTTTAGAGTTAGGAGCAGAATATACGGATCTGAAACGAGTTTCAGAGTCGTATTTAAATAGGGCATATCAGATACATACGTATATACATACATACGCTTGGTGTTTCTCTGTCTCTTTCTCTACGCTACCGCACCGGGGAGATGATGGAATTTACGAAAATGGGATTCAGAATCTGTTGACGATGACAAGCTCTTTTTTGACCATCTTGCCCTTCAACTCTGCCAATTGTTCCAGCATCATTAGTTATGATGTAAGTTGTTGGATGGCACAATTAAGAGAGTGGAGTGAATTAATTCTTTACAATAAAGATTTGAATTGGGTAGTGATAAGATATTATTTGATTATGTTAGTTGAAATTCTCTCTTTGTTTTAGCTACATAAATAGGAAAAATAATTTTTATTTAATTTTAAAGGGTGACAAATAAAAATTGCATCTTTAATACATCGTTCTCTTACGTTTCTTTTTTCTCAAGTTTCTTTAATCTTTTCTTCTATTTTTAGCGTTGAAACTAAAGTCTTGTGTGACTAAATCTAAATATTCTGATTCAATTGTAACCTTATAAGGATTTGTCCTAAACTTTATTTATGTTTTAATTTAAGTATTTTTTTGTGTTATTATACTTCATAAATAATTACTATTGATTGATCTGATAATTTTTTAACTTCTTAATTTAATTGCATATATTAAATGATTTAATTATATATTAAATCTTATATTTAAATGATTAATCATATATTAAATGTTTTTATATACTGACAATAATCATTAAATTGCACGTCTCACATAAATCAATTAACAATTTAACAATTTAAAATTTTAATTTTGATCTCATTTTATGATTATCAGAATAACAATTTATCTTAAAAATCAAATAAATAAAACCTCAATTCTTAATGAAGTTTTATCAACTTATCAACGTAGTCAGTATACATGATTCTCCGATTTGCAGATCTTTATGAAGGGTCATATTGTATACAATCTTTCCTTTGTATTTTTATAAAGAAATTATTTCTGTGACTTGAATTTGTTACCTTACAATCACAAAGGAGTAACTTGACAAATTCATAATATCTAATTGTTTATAAACACATAAAAATCCAACTAACACAATCTATTTC
>JAOSBO010000009.1:20613340-20640159 GCA_027563915.1 Erythroxylum rotundifolium | reverse complement strand
TTGCAATCTTTGGAATTATTATTTTTGACCGGTTTCCAAGGATCGATCATAAGGTCGAATCGACAAAGCCGCGATCAGGGTGTGCTAAATGCCTTTAATTTTGAAGCATTTGCATTGACAGATCCAGGATCTACGCATTCATTTATCGCACTACATCTGACATCTAAACTGTATTGTGATAGGGAGATGTTGGAATGTGCATTAGAAGTGAGTACACCGATAAGTAGTATTATAATGATAGGAGAAGTGTGTAAGGGGCGCATGATTCAAGTTGATCAAGCAGAGCCAGAAGCAAATCTAATTGTATTGTAGTTAAATGAGATAGACCTTATCTTAGGTATGGAATAGCTTACTGCTCATAGGGTTGTAATGAACTGCTACACTAAGGAGGTGATTCTTGAATCTCCTAATCAGCTGAGAGCAATTTTTAGAGGTAATAATCAAGCAGTGTCAGCCAGATTGATTTCATCAATGAGTGCTATAAGATTGATTTAAGGTGGATGTGAGGCTTACCTAGCTTATGTAATTGATACCCGTACTGAGTAGATAGTACAAGATATTCATATTGTTAGGGATTTCCTGGATGTGTTTCCTAATGAATTATCTAGTTTACCCCCAGATAGGGAGATGAAGTTTGCTATCGACCTTGTTCCAAGTATTAATCCTATATCTATTCCTCCATATAGGATGACACCTGTGGAACTAAAAGAACTTAAGGCTCAATTGTAGGAGTTGTTGGATAAGGGTTTTATTAGACCAAGTGTGTCACCTTGGGGAGTTTCGGTTTTGTTTGTGAAGAAGAATGATGGAACCTTGAGGTTGTGTATTGATTATTGGCAGTACTCTTTACCGATGATAGACGAATTACTTGATCAGTTACAGGGATCTCAGGTTTTCACTAAACTAGATTTGAGATCAAGGTACTATCAGTTAAAGATAGCAGAGGTTGATGAACCGAAGAGTGCATTCAGAACAAGATATAGGCATTTCAATTTTTGGTGATGTCTTTTGGGTTAAAAAATGTTCCAGTAACTTTTATGGCTTTGATGAATAAGGTATTTTAACCCCACTTAGATCATTTTGTGATTATATTCATTGATAATATTTTGGTGTATTCGAAGAGAAAACAGGAACATTCCAAGCACTTAAGGTTAATCCTATTGATAATGAGAGTGAAGCAATTGTATGTCAAGTTCAATAAGTATAAATTTTGGCTTGATCAAGTAGTATTCTTGGGATACATAGTATTTGGACAGGGTATACAAGTAGACCCAAAGAAGAAAAAGTAATGATGAAATGGGAAGTGTTGGACCCTGAAAATTTTTTCAATTATTATCGATTTATTTGTTTAATTATTTAATTACGATTTGTTTATTTATTTATCTTAGAATTGGGTCATTAAATTTAGTAAGCATGAATAGAAATTAGAATTAGATGAAAAGATTAGAATTAAGTTAGAATTGATATGGGAATGTTAGAATTAAGCTAGAGTATAATAGGCATTGCATTGAATAAAGAGGGGTAGAATTGGAAGAACAAGACAAATGAAGGATAAAATTGGAAAATAAAGACAAAATGTAGTCTTGAATAGGAAAGACAAAGAAGAAAATCGTAAGAAGAGAGAAAGAAGGGAGAAAACGTGGAGAAGCTAGGAAAGAAGAAGAAAATTCGTGGAGAAGGAGAAAGAAGAAGAGAGAAGAGAAATCAACTTGCTTTAGGTAATCTCCATCATCTTTTCTTCTTGCTTGGGCAGAAAAGGGGATTAGAGAAATGAGTTATGTTGGAAATAAAGGGATAAAGAAGAGAAACCCATTTTGATTTTCATGGATTTCTAAATTAGATTTTAGTTTTGCTAGCTTAGACAAACTATGGGTAAGTTGAGTTTAAGCTCAAATTCATTATTTTGATTATTGAAGCTTTATGAATTTCCTTTTGAATGTTGTTTTGAATGGAACCTTGGTTGTTTTAGGAAACCAAGAGGATCCTACCCAAGAGCAAGAGGAAAGGCAACCTTGAGTTAGACTTTTGCAAACGATTTAAGTGGGTAATGTATTCATAGTTATTATATAATTGAACAAATTCTTGCTTATGTGTGCGTATGTTGATTTGCATGCATTTGAATTGCTTGAAATTGAAATCATTGTGAATGTTTGAAAATGCATGATGAATTATGTTCATATTATGCCTTGAAAAATGTTATGATATTTGTATAAAAGAAAAGAAGAAAAAGTAAAAGAAGCATGAGATTATGAATTTGTGATCGACTATTTTGAGCATAAAATTTGGTTGTGATTGGGCAAGAGAGGAACCTTTTTCATTAGTCACGTGCACAATGACCTACAGCCTTCTCCCGGCTACCCGCTTGAGGCTACGAGATCCTGAGAAATCAGACTTATTTTTTTCACGACATAAACTTCGGTTTCCCCATTTCGTTCCACGGAACTCTCGAGCCATTTGTTTGTGCATTGCATATTTGAATTGTCAAGTATGATGCATTTGAGTGTTGTGATTAATGGCTAAAGTCTATGTTATGTGTTATAAGTTTTAAGCTAAATTGATTAATGCTTGAATTGCTAGAATAGATTGAGAATGCTTGAATTACCAGTTATACCTGTACATATGCTTGAATTATGATCGATTGTCGATGGCTATAAATGTATTACCCACTGAATCGTGTAGCTCAACCCATCCTTTTTCTACTTCTCAGGTGCAGAACGAGACTACTAGCAATCCTTGCAAGGCATCGAAAACTCCAAGATAGTTAGAGACTTTTGTACCAAGTTAGTGAACATTTGGATAGCTTTATAGGCATATCAAACATGAGCATCTTTGGCATTTTGTATTAAGTTTTTGATGTGGATTGTTGATATGTAACTAAAGCTATATGTAAACTCTATTTTGATTTAGTAATAAGATTAAGAGTCGAAGAACTTTCTTTTATTATATATATAATTATTTTTTGGTTGAGTTATAATGGTTGATGAAATTGTACGTGTAATGTGTGTGTTGGATTGTTGGGTCAGGGTATCTGATTTGAGGGTTTCCTGCAGCGAAGCCAGATATTGGCCATGGCAAACCTTTCCCGAAAGGTACTTCTGCCTCTATCTTGTAACTTCTCCACGGTCAAGATAGAGTTTTGGCCGCGGCGAAGTTATCCCGAGAGGTCTTTGAAACACCATCCTAGTTTCTCCGTGACAAAGGCATTTAGTTTGGCCGCAGCAAAATTTTCCCGAGAGGGGCATTTACATGACCTGGGGACTTTGCCGCGGCTAACTTTTCTCGAAAGGTCCTTGGAAACATTTCCTAGTTTCGCCGTGGCGAAACGTTCAGTTTGTCGTGACGAACTCACTAGTGCTGACGCTGAAAATTCTCATAAGAATTGGAGCTTTCTACTTTCCTAACATGCAATTGTTACTCGATTGTTTCAAATGGTTGCCTCAGGATAAGTAACGGGACTCGACCTAACATGAAGTTCCAAAAAATGTGTCTGAGATCCAAATTTTCCTTGAATTAGCCTATTATTACAGAAGGTTTGTGGAGGGTTTTCACTGATCTCAACCACTTTGACAAAACTTCTGAGAAAAAATGTACCATTCAAATAGAATGATGAATGTCAAAAGAGTTTTAAAGAACTAAAGCATCAGTTAACTACAGCATCAGTGTTAGCTATTCCATCTGGATCTGGAGGTTATGTTGTGTATAATGATGCTTCACACCAGGGGTTGTGTATAATGATGCTTCACACCAGGGGTTGTGTATAATGATGCTTCACACCAGGGGTTAGGATGTGTTCTAATGCAGTATCGCAGAGTGATTACATATGCATCGAGAGAGTTAAGGTCTTATGAATTCAACTATCTGGTTCATAATTTAGAACTTACTGTAGTGGTATTTGATCTGAAAATTTGGAGACACTATTTATATGGCTAGACATTTTAGATATTCATATATCATAAAAGATTGAGATACTTATTGAGTTAGAAGGAGTTGAATATGAAACAAGGAGATGGATTTATTTGCTCAAAGATTATGATTGCACAATTGAGTATCATCTTGGTAAAATTAATGTTGTTGTTGATGCATTAAGTAGGAAATCTAATAGCAGTGTGACACAAATGCAAAAATTGAGGTTACCAAACTTAGTATAATTGAGAGCATTGAATGTTGAGCTGAATTTAGGGCAGAATGAAACATTGTTAGGTATGTTGAAGTTTAGACCGATGTTACATGAGAGGGTCAGAAAAGCCTAAAGTAAGGATCCTGAATTAGTGAAACTTATTCAGAAGTTGAAAGTGAATTCGAATTATGAGTTTGAATTGAGAAATAATGCGTTATAGTTGAAGCAAGGATTATATGTACTTGATGTTAATGATCTGAGAAAAGAGATTATGGAGGAAGCACACATAGCAGCCTATGTTCTACATCCTGATACTACCAAGATATATAATACGCTAAAACAACATTTTTGGTGGCCAGGGATAAAGAAGTAAATGACTGAATATGTTTCTAAGTGTTTAACTTGCCAACAGATTAAGGTAGAGCATCAGGCTTCGATTCAGAAGTTATAGTTATTACCTATTCTGGAGTGGAAATGGGAGATGATCACTATGGATTTTATGTTGTCGAGAACTATGAGGCAACATGATGCCATATGGGTCATCGTTGATCGATTGACAAAGTCAACCCATTTCTTACCTGTGAGGGAGAACAATACACTAGATTAGCTATCTCAGAGGTAAGTGAATGAAGTAATGAGATTATATAGAGTTCCAGTGTCTATTATATTGGACTGAGAATCCAGATTTACCTCAAGATTTTAGGGTAGTTTACAAACAACATTGGGTATAAGGTTGAACTTCAATACAACCTTTCATCCTTAGACAGACGGACAAAGTGAGAGGACTATTAAGATTGTTGAGGATATGCTTAGGGCATATTTCCTGGAGTTCCAAGGAGCATAAGATCAATATGTAACTTTGATTAAATTTACATTTAATAATCATTATCACAGTAGTATCTGTATGAAACCATATGATGCGTTATATGATAGAAAGTGTCATTCTCTTTTGTATTAGGATGAAGAGGGTCTAAGAATTGTTGAAGGCCCAGAGCTGATTCAAAATATTGTTGATAAGTTTAAACCGATCCGAAATAGAATTAAAGCAGTATAAGACAGGCAAAAGAGTTAAGTGGGTCTACACTGGAGAGATATGGAGTATCGAGTAGGAGATAAAGTGTTTCTAAGAGTATCACCTTGGCAAAGAGTGTTGAGGTTTAGTAAAAGGGTAAGCTAAGCCTAGATACATTGGTCCTTATAAGATTATTGAGAGAATTGGACCACTGGTTTATAAGTTAGCACTATCTACTGAAATGACTCAGATTCATAATTTTCATGTGAGTATGCTCAGAAGATATTGGTCTGATCCGACACGTGTTACCGGCTCAAGAAGTTGAAATCTCAAGTAATTTGAGTTATATTGAGGAACTGGGAAAAATAGTGGCTATTAGATTAAGCAATTGAGAAACCGAATGATCCCACTGGTGAAAGTCTTTAAGAGGAATCATTCGAAAGAAGAAGTCACATAGAAAATGAAGGAGAACATGAGGAATCAGTACCCCATCTATTTGATTTATCATGCAAGAATTTCGAGGATGAAATTTCTTAACGGGGAGAATTATAATATTTCATTTTTCCATACTAAGGGTTAAGGTCTTAGACCACTATATATGAGAAATAGTGTTGAGAAAATTACGAGGTTTATTACATTCATATGCTTATCATTAGCATACACACATGAATTTTGATTTTTGTATACATTGCAAATATTATATATGCACTCAGTTGACAAATTCTAGAGTATATAAGGTTTAATATGATTATAATGTGAATTGTGAATTTTTATGTCGGAATTTTGATTTGGTGAATTATAATTAATAATTTAAAATTATTTGTTACAATTGAGATATTGATGAAATTTGTATTTTTGGAATTAAAAAAATGTCAAGAGACAAGACAAATTAATTTGTGGTAGTAGAAATAAGTGGCATATGGTAGTAGAAATAATTGACAAGTGGCATTAGGATTTATTAACAAGTAACATAGAAAATTAGGTGATAATTGGCTTAGAAATTGAGTGACAATGGACTAGTTATTAAGTGATTTTTAGTATTATATAAAAAAAGGATATGTGGTGTTTTAAGTGAAATATTATCTTTTGAGTGATATTCGAATTAACTAATGATAAGATACTTTCCTATGGTGTATTTAAACTTGAATGAGGCTTGAAATGAACCTAGTTTGATGCTTAAAAAGTTGATAAAGTGTTTGATAAGTTTAGATTGATAATTGAGGTTATAACTAAGGAACGGATGGTTGATATCAATGAATATGAAATCTGGAAATTTAGAGTCCTTATAGGAATGGAATGTTCTTAGGAATGCTAATGTGATCCAAAGGCGATGAATGATGTAAATTAAGTAAGAAAGAATCAGAATTTAGATATTATGTGATTATATAATGTTAGAAAAGGAATGATGAAAAATGATTGATGATATTAGAATGAGCAAGTATTCTTGAGGTATAAAATAAGTGCAAGCAAGATACATACAAGTAATAATGTTTGAATGATCAAAATTTATGATTAAGGACACATATACTAGGGAAAGTCATTGAGCATGCATTGAACATAATACATATACATATGTATATGATTGAGTACCAATATGATTGAGCGATTTAGTAATGTGTATAAATGTGTGTATTGCATGCTATAGACATGTAAGTCGAACGCCAGCATCCAAACATTGCTGGGTCGTCAAGGTAATAGCTATCTGGAGCTTACTGTGAATCAACCTAGATGTTTCTCACTAGGATTGATTTATTTCTATTTAAATTTCAGCTATTGAATTCTAATTGATATGATTGATAAATTTTGGACATTAATGGTCGGAGTCATTTGATATTTAGGAATGTATTAGAAGTGTTTCGAATTGAATGTGAATCTGAAAAAATATATGTGATCTTAACAAAAATGTTGGATATCGGACTTAGGTTCGATGAATATGAAAAATGATTGTGTCTAAAATGAATGAAAGTTATTGAAAGTGTAATATGTGAATTGATGTATTTCATTACATCATATACATGTTCAGATAATGGAGTTGCGACTGGAGTGGCCAGTGAAAAGAGCTTACAGCTCAGAAATGTGTATAAAAAGCCATAGGCTCAGTATTAAAATAAGCATGGTATTCACAATGGATACGGGACAGTTATTAGTGAGTCTAGTATCTACAACAAATACGGTACAGTTAAAAAGGCGCTCCATCACAACAAAGTAACGACAAAAGTGGAGTCTCATGAGCATTGGCATATACAATTTGATATGTGTTATATGAATGTTTAAAATGAACTATTTGAACTATTCTGAAATGAAATGTGACATGATAATCAATATTTGTGATGTGATTTGATTGAAAATTAAATGGTAAATTGTCTTTGTGGTTTTATGCGAGTGAGCACATTGAGGAAAGTTCAATCACTGAGTTCACAAAAGTCATCAAAATTGCAGATGTTGATTTTTAGATACGAGGGAGACATGGTTCCTAAGGCAAACTAGTAGAAGTCTATTTTTGTCAATTTTGGACTCAAGAATGACTCAAAGGTCGGTTAACTAATACTAAGGAGTTTAGATATAATGTTTTTGTATTGTACTCATTTCATATAGCTCATGTTGTAAAGAGTAATAAACTCTTATATGTTTTTGATACTGTCTATAAGGATTATGTAGTAAAATGCTATAGTGAAAATATGTTTTATCAATGAAATGAAAACGTTTGATCTTTTGATTAACAAATGTTGTGTATGATGCCATATAAAGTGAATGTGATTGCTCTAACATGCCTCTTTCATAGGGTATGTTCCTAAATGTCCTCAAGATGTTAGGGTATGTGCCCCGTGAAGGTGGTGCATTACACATGGTCTGTTTTCTCTAGTGATTGAAACACGGTGCATGAAAGCACTAACGCAGGGATCTCTATGTTGATATAATTTCATCTTAGACTATAACGGTTGTTGATTGTTTTCTTTGTGGGTGCGACATCTTGGAGTGGTAACGACTAGGTGTTGATTTTTATTGTATGGCTCACGACTAGGTTGCTCCACATATTATGTGCGATTTCTGCCAAGGTTAATCATGGTATGGGTTTGCTAGATTTTGTGTGAAGGCTCATTTGCATGGACTGTCATACTTGATGTCTTCCTGTTGCAGTTGTGAGTTAATACTGCTATTTGCGTGAATCAACGCATAATGTGTGGTGACAACTTTCAAACCTTTTTTAATGAAACTGACCTATCGGGAAGTTGTTCTTCTTTTCTTTCTTAAGTGTTTTCGTTTATGTTGAATTTGTTTAATCATTTGAGTTATTTATTTTCTTTCATTATCATTAAACATTGTTTGAGAAAATCCTTTATTGAGGTTAGTATGAGGCATTCGTACTATTAAATATAAAATTCTTTCACAGGTTGTGAGGACTAGGGATAGTGTCAAGGGTTGAGTGATGTCAGCTCAATAAAGCCTTGTATAAAAGCATTGTCGTTAGTGAAAGAATTAAGCTAGGTAAGAGCTCCGCAAACGTAGACAATGTGTAGCACCTTGCTCCCAAAGAGAATCTACCTGACATCTGGTGGACGTTTGGGCTCACACTCCATGAAAGTGGCGCGCTAGAGCAATCACATTCACTAATTATGACATCATTCATAAAAGACAATATATCCAAAAGATCCATTCTTCATTCCATTAATAAAACATAATACACTGTGGCTTTTCATACACAAGCCACTTATCTATATAGCATTAAAAAATTATAAGAATCTATTGCTCTTTACAACATATTCTACATAGAATGAGAATTATACAAAAGATTCTAACTAAATCCTCAGTCTTACCTGATTGACCTTTGAGCCATTTCTTGTTATCCAAAACACAAGAACTATACTTCTCCTAGAATGTCTTAGAAGTTACGTCTCCTTTCTCATATTTGAAAATTCATGTTATAATTTTGATGAGTTTTGCAAATTTAGTGAGATAACCATCATTGATGGACTCACTCATATCAAAACACACATTAATTCACATTAAACATTTCAGAAAACAGTTCATATATTGCACATTATTTCATAGTTCAACTATCTCGTATTCGTTGTGGATACCAAGCTCAGTTATAATTATCCTGTATCCGTTAGGGATATCGGACTTATTTTACATATTAAGCATATAGCTCTTACTCACATTCTGAGCTTTAAGATCTTTTTCATTGGGTACTCCGGTCACAACTGCCTCGATCTGATTATGCATATCATGTAATGAAATTCATTAATTATCTCGCCATATGCAATCATTCACTTTCATTTATCATGTACAATCACTTTCACATTTTCATCAAACTTAAGTCCAACATTCAACAATCATGTTGAGTACACTTATTTCTTTCTCACTCACATTTAATGAAGCACTTCCAATACATTTCCAATTATCGAACTTCTCGAACCATTAATGTGCAGAATTATCACATACATAGGGTTATCAATTCTATAATTGGAATTTAAGCAATTACAATCAAATCTAGTAAGAACATCTAGGTTACTCATTGTATGTTCCAGATAACTATTGCCTCGATGTTCGAGCAATGTCTGGATACATTCGTTCTATTTACGCTTCTATATCATGCAATACACATTTACACACATTACTAAGTTGCACAATCACATAAACATTCATTCATACACATATGTATATGTGTCATGTATAATGCATGCTCAACCAGATTACTCTGGGTATATTTCCTTAATTCACGTCTCATGATCATTTAACATCTTCACTCAATCATTCATTTATATCTAATACCCCTTACTCACTTTAATCACCTAATCCTTTATCAACTAGGTTCATTCAAGGTCTCATTTAAGCTTAAATACATCATAAGGAAGTACCTTAGCATTAATTGTTTCAAACATCCCTAAAAAGGAAATTTTTCACTCCATATGTTAGCCCACGATCGTGGTGGATCTTCCCATAATTGTGACAGAAGCTAGTGGAACTAGCCACGGTTGTGAGGAGAGGGCCACGACCGTGACAGAATCTTAAATATCCAAGCCACGATCGTGGGGACTATGCCACGATCGTGCCTTGACCCTTTTTCCCCAATTCTCTATGAAATTCATCTACCTAAAAACATCACCTTTAAGTTTTTCCAGAATTCATATGCATTTATATAACTTCATTTCGTACAAATCTAACAACCATATTGATTGTATTAAAGCTCATAAAACTCTACTCAATTGTTTCTTTCTCATTTACTTAATTCAATCATACATACATTTCTAACTTTTCCAGATTTTACTCTTTCATAATACATCAAACAAACCATCTCCATAGTTCGTCATTTAGATTTAATAACCTCATCATTTTTATCTCAATTTCATCTTAATACCATTTATGAGACAACTCATAACTTAAGGTTCAACAATTATGAAAAAACAGAACATATCATCATCATTCTTTATCATCTTAATTCTTCTCATTTCAAGAACATTTTACTAGTATTTTCTTTCACCTTTAATAAACCTTAACTCCCATTCTATTTTATCCATATAAAAACTTATAATCACATTTCTCATATACCTAAAATAGAACATATTTATATCATTACTTCATCAAAATTTCTACACTATTCTTGTACACAAAAATTAGGTCATAAACACCTCTCTTCATTTATCAACTTTCAACCCCGTTATAATGATCATTCTACCTTAGAAACATCTCTATAACAGTTTATGAATTATTACTCATCATAACACAAAAACAAAACATGAATATGTTTATTCATCCACGATTTAGCATAAATCAACTCCATTTACACCTTCAATCTATCCCTAATGATCATCAGATATGTTTATAGTTAAACAACATATGAAGATACCCATTCTTCATCTATGTTACAAATATGTTTAACACCATTATCATGACCCTTTCGCCTCTTAAGCTATCACCAAAACGTTTCTATTAAGCAAGCTATAAAGAACAAGAATACACTTACTTGATTAAACTCCAAGCTTCTTCAAATAATGTAAAAACCCTAGCTCTCCATGCATATACGATCATCAACTTTCTAAGGTGGATTAGGTTAAGTTTTAGTAACAAAATGAAAAAGACAAAGATCTTGAAGTGACAAAGTGAAGGATGATAGCAAGGTTCTGTTGATTTATGCCCTAAAGCCAATTGCTTTGGTTGTAGATTAGTGACAAATTATTTAAAGGTATTCTTTATCTTATACATGTTTAGATGTATATGATAATGTTTATGGAATAATTGTACATTGCAAATGAAATTATAATGAGATTATAGTTATGAGATTCATATTGCATTTACGTATTATTCCTAAATGTTCCTAATCATTGTTTTATTAAGATTGGACATTAATAGAACATAAAAAGACTATAAAGGAAGTAGTCGATCTCATAGGTTAAAGTATTGAAATATTTAAACAAACGTGTAGGTACTTGTTAGAAAATAAGTTAACTGAACAGACCCGATATGAGAAATCTATTTAAAACGTTACTTGTATGTCTATGGAATTCTCGTTGTCATAATTATATAACTGATCCTTTGATTTGAGGCCATCAAAGTTATCTTGTATAGGGATTGCTATGTTTTGATACTACTTATGATCTATTTAATCATCGATCGTTTAATCTGTAGTCATTGAATGTAGCATTAATCATATGGAGGTAGTTGAATGATGAAGATAGGATTCATCACCCTAAAGTAATTAAGGAGAATGTTTTGTTGTTCTTGTTTAGTATTGATTCAAGAAATCCTTGGCCAAGGTGAAATGATGCTTTGTAAATAGTTTACAAATGTCATTAATTGAATAGATAGCTAATGACGGAGAACTAATATGATTAGACTCAAAATAGAGTAGACGTTAATTTCGTGCTCTATTTATCAGAACATTGTATGATGAAGGATTGAATTATACAAGAAAATTATGCACGGAAAGGTTAGTCAAAACCACTTTAACATTCCTAAATATTTGAGTGGTTATGATGCGTTACTATATGTCAATCTTGATCTATAATTATAAATTGTTCAATTGGAGAATTAAAGATAAATTAAAAGGAGTTTTAATTTATTTAATTCTAATTATGAATTAGAATTAGAATTTATAATCATTGCCAACATATTTAGTAACCTGATGGTTCTATTTTCATATTAATTATGGTTATTATTTATATGTGAAATATTTAAAAATTATTGTCATTTCATATTAAATTATTAATTATGATTATTATTTATAATTATGATTTCTAGAAATAGGGTTGATATAAACTTGTAAAGTATACAGTATATAACTGTACAATATATCAATGGACTATTTTGCAAAATTTAAAAATTTCAAGGACTATTTCATAATTTTAAAAAATCTCCTGAAATGGTACTCGGTATTGACTGATGCCAGTATAGCACCGTACCAGAACTAAATTCGATACCGAGTCCAGTACGGTATTCGCAACTTTGTCCTTAACCCTTCGCCAATCTTTTCCTCCTCTGCTTTTTTGTATATCCAATAACCGTGTGACTGTCCAATTCTTCCTCTGTTGTTGTCGCTGTCACAACCTAATATGAGGTCTAAGCAGACTCAGCTTCACGACTTGAACTTACACCAATCGAACATACACAACATGAAATTCGACCTGTCTAACCAACTGAATTTTTAAAATTTTAATTTAATATTATTTTGAAAACGATAACGTTTATACTTATATCCGAGATTAAAATTAGATTAAATTCAAAATTTTCAATTTCGACTAAACTTAAAAAGCTTGAAAAAATTTTAAAATTTTGATTTTGATTTAAAATTCAATCAACTACAACTTGAACCAATCTTATTAACTTTCGGGTAAATAAAAGTCCTGATCCAAGCACAAATATATTCTCTATTTGACATCAATAAGAAGTTTAAGATAAAAAAGGAGTCACATGTGTGAGAGGGTGTTGAGAATATCACATGTAAATATCCTACTTCAAAGAAAAAAGAGAAAAAAGACTAACATAAGCCCAGTGAACTATAACACATATTGCCAATTAATTTTATGATGGAATCTTACTTGAACTTATGTGGTCAAACTTTCTTTCACGTATAGGCCAATAGATTAATTGCAAATTTAACATACTATCTGAGGCAATAAAGATCTTGACTTACTGTTTGCCTAAGAAGGGGCCCATCATTTAAGGAGATTTGAAGTATACAAAACAAATGACCCAATAGTATTATTTGCCCTAAGAACGACCTACTTAATAGATACCTATCCAGATTGCCCAAGTAAAGCGGAATCATATCTAATAAGGGGTGTTGAGAATATCCTATTCGACTGTTTAGTTGTCTAGACTTCCATCCTGTTCGTTAGTTCGACCCACAATTTCTGAATTTTAGTTTTTGAAAACCCTAAACATGTAGAAGGTACAATAATCCAATAAATCAACCGAAGGTCCATCGCAATTGCACTTGCCTTACACTAATTGAGTTTAAAATTTTTAATGCTGCTTAAATTAATGAAATGCTTGAAATGCACTTAGAGTATGCATTTCATTAAGTTAAAAATAATATAAAAATATAAAGTAGATTTATTTTATAATTTTACAAAATTTAAGAATTGCAAACTTGAACTTATGATTCGACTCTTAAAAATTTTGCCATGATTAAAATTCAAATTCATTAGCTTGTTTCGCTCTGGTAGATAATCATTAGCAAATCAATACACTTGAAATAAATTTATTTTCATTATTTTATCTGCAAAAATTTTATTTTGATGAGATCAGAATACTTATTTTTACAAATAAATAAATAGAAGCTCAAGTGTTCCTGACAATATTCATCACAATACATTAAAAGTTTATTTTGCAATTTTATAAAATTAAAATTTATCTAATTTGTTCAGTACTGATACAGATTCACAACACATTAATCGTAGCCTTTTGCGTAGACCAAATCATAAAACAAAATTCAAACTTGCCATAAAAAATACTCGGATCCCACAACTAAGTAAATGCAGGGAGTATAACATCCAAACTAATAAATGACAAGCTAAGACGTATGAAGTTTGCTGAAAAGAAAATAAATGGTGTTAAAACCAAGTACTGGAACCAAAAAGCACTAGAGGGTGTATTGGAAGAGACCACAAGTCTATCGCTTCTTGGAGACACCAACAGTCTTTCCCCTACGACCAGTGGTTTTAGTGTGCTGCCCTCGGACACGAAGACCCCAATAGTGACGGAGACCACGGTGGTTCCTGCAAATGCCAAAATGACACAAACAAATATAATGCATCATAAAATGGAGGCAGCTTCTAAACAAATCGATCCCCATCCCCAAATTGTTCAGTAGAAGTAAACCTGATCTTCTTGAGGCGTTCAAGGTCATCTCTCAGCTTCATGTCCAAAGCATTGGACACAACTTGGGAATACTTTCCATCTTTGTAATCCTTCTGCCTGTTGAGGAACCAGTCTGGAATCTTGAACTGCCGAGGATTTGCAACAATCACCATAAGCTTGTCCAGCTCTTCCGCGGATAGTTCACCAGCTCTAGAAAACACACACCAAAAGTGGATCCATTAGACACTCAACATTCAAACCAGACGGTCGAACAAAGTTAATGCTTTACGGGACCCAAAAGCAAATCATCAAACACCTAATGCTTTACGAACATATAACAGGCGACCAAACCTAAGAGTTAAAATCAAGTGTCCAAATCCCACAGTTCACAACGCATATTATCATAAAGCAACCAATTGATTTCCCCAGAAAACTAACAAAAGAGCTACAAGAGATGTATCAAATCCTAAAAAAACTAATTAAATTTTCCAGCTGATCAATGAGAGCAAACGTAAGCACGAAATTAGAAGAAAACAAAAACCTCTTGTTCATGTCGACGTCAGCCTTCTTGCAGACAATGTTGGCGAAGCGACGACCGATACCCTTGATGGATGTAAGAGCAAACATGATTTTCTGTTTGCCATCGACATTCGTGTTCAGAACACGAAGAATGTGTTGGAAATCTTCATTGGTTACCAGTGACTGTGCCCGGAAACAAAAACAAACATTGAATCAAATTTGTTGCCATTGATATGATAAGATAACTCAAGCGAAGGAGAAAATCACTCACCATGATGACGGCTAGCGGCTAGGGTTCAAGTGACTCGTTATGCTCTGAGGCGGGAGTGAGAACGAGAACAAAATCTATTAAAAACCTCGGCAACTTCGCCTTTCAGAGGACGACTCGTTTATAATAGGGAATCTAAGGTAACAATGGGCTGGGTTTAAGCAAATCTCTGCCCATTCGTTTACCAGGCTAAGCTTAACAACTACGAGCCTAGTGGGTAGTAGTAGTCCAACCATTGCAATTTAAACAAAACCACACTTTATTCAATCGGATTAGGAAGAATTATAAACAAATTTGGATTTAATAAACCAAATATATTTTTTAATATATATACATATAAATATCCTGATTGGGTTGATAAAGTATTAATTAATAAAAATTATATATGATAAATAGTATTATATCACTTATTCAGAAAATATCAATGTATTTAGCAAGTCAAAAAAAATCAGGGTAAACGGCGTCGAATCAACTCACTTTTTTGTGACCGCCGCCTCTTAAGATCGTTCTCTAGTTTCCTTCACAATTTTACCGTCCACTGATGGTGATAAATCACTCGCAACTCGTGGCCGTGCTTTCCTCTGATCAGCAATAATGGCCCCCATCTTCGAGATCCCCAATAGCATATACCGCCAAAACGGCCGATACACCCCTGATTCCGACGCCACCCCTTACAACCGCCGCCGTCGCGGTCGCGATCGCCGCAGCCCATCCTACAGCAGCTACGACGAGGGCCATCGCGATTTTGATCGCGTACGACGTCTTTCAAGCTCGTCCGATTACCCTAGCCCTCGAAGAAGGAGAAGCCCGAATCCTAGGGATAGACAGATCCGAAACTCTCTCCCCAAACGGTTCGGCAAGGGACGCGACGGTTACACCAAGTCGGAATCGGAGTCCGATGAGGAATTGAAGGGATTGAGCTATGAGGAACGGAGGACGTTGAAGAGGCAGAAGATGAGAAAGTCAATGAAATATTGCTTCTGGAATGTTACTCCCAGTCCGCCGAGGGACGAGAACGAGGAGGAATTTGAGTGCAAGGCTGATGAGATATGGAATGATTCGGGTGAAGAAGCGAAAGATAAATCGAGTGATGGAAATAACAAAGAAAAATCAGATTCTGATAATGAGAAATCTGTAAGTAAGTCGGAAAGTGAGTCCTCCGAGTCTGATGATCGTAGGTTGAAGAAGAAGAATAGGAGTTCGAGGGATAGCGATACGGTATCAGATGGGAGTGAGAGTGAATCTGATTCTGAAGATGACCAAATACGGAGAAGAAAGTCACGTAAAAGGAGTCGGAGAAGCAAGACTAGTAAGAGAGGTACAAAAAGAAAGAGAAGAAAGAGTAGGGATACCGATTCAAATGAATCCGATGAGCCCATAACGTCTAAGAAGAGGAGGTATTCTTCTAAACGTAGCAAGAAAAATAGTAGGAGGTCGGAAACAGAGAGTGAAAGTTCGGAGTTGGATGCGAGCTCTGACTATGAAATTGATGAATCAAATAAATCAATCGTGAATGATGGTAGGAAGGCTGAAATTGACGCAGAAATTTTGAAATTCAAGGAAATGATCGAAGCACAGAAGAAGCCTGCTTTGGACAATGAACCTGTTGTTGGGCCAATGCCATTACCAAGAGCTGAGGGGCAAATTAGCTATGGTGGTGCATTGAGGCCTGGTGAAGGTGATGCTATCGCGCAGTATGTACAACAAGGAAAGCGTATTCCGCGAAGAGGTGAAGTGGGTCTTTCTGCTGACGAGATTCAGAAGTTTGAGAGCTTGGGGTATGTAATGAGTGGTAGTAGGCACCAGAGAATGAATGCTATTCGTATTAGAAAGGAAAACCAGGTGTATAGTGCGGAGGACAAGCGCGCATTGGCAATGTTCAATTATGAAGAGAAGGCAAAACGTGAACACAAGGTTATGGCGGATTTGCAACGTCTGGTTCAGCGCCATATTGGCCAGGATATTGGTCCTACTCACGATCCCTTTGCAGCAAAAGGATCTGATGGTGCTGATGCTTGATGCTTGCAAGTTACTGATTCTTGTACATTTACACCAATGAGTTGCTATTATGTTTATTACTTATTCTGTTGTTATGCAGTGGCCTTTGGCCCGTTGTCTAGGGTTATAGCTAATGAAATCTATGATAAGAGTCAGGACTCGAGATATATTTCTAGTTAAAAAGACAGTTGTGTAAAGAAAGGAATATGACTGGAATTTTAGTACACTGTTATTATTTTTTACGATACATATTTATATACTTGTTGAATTAATATTGACCATACACTTGATAGAAAGGACGGAATAAAATAGAGGGTTATGATTTGTTTTGTTATAACAACTTGTACTAGCTCAGCTAGCTAGTGTTCAAAAGTTTATTATATCCTTATATCCTTATGTGTCTTGGATTGTTCTGTAGTGCCTTTGTTTGTAACATTTCTCTTTCCTCTGTCGATTCTTCTTTGGTCTGCAGCATCTTCATTAACACCCCCACTCGACTAGGTTTAGTTTGGTGGTTAGAAGTTGAAACCCTATCAAGCTTAGGGGTTTAGCGAGGATATTGGTGAATTGATCGTCAGTGTTGATGTATCTGATTTCTATTTTTCCTTTCTCCACCTCGTCTCTTATAAAGTGTGCATCTATTTCGATGTGTTTTGTTCTTGAGTGAAAGAAAAGGTTTTGAGCTAGAGATTGAGCTCCATTATTGTCGCTTCATAGAATGGGTTTGTGAGTGAGAAAACCCTAACTCAGATAGTAGAGATGTGAGATAGATGAGTTCAATCGATACTTGAGATAGAGCTCGATATTTAGCCTCAGTGCTGGACTGCGTTATTGTTAGAGATGTGAGATAGATGAGTTCAGTCGATACTTGAGATAGAGCTCGATATTTAGCCTCAATGCTAGACTGCGTTATTTTTTTTGTTTCTTAGATGTCCAGAAAATTAGGTTTCCCCTTAGGAATACACATCCTCCGGTTGTTGATTTCCAATCATCGGGGGAGCTAGCCCAGTCAGAATCGCTATAGGCATGGAGATCAAAAGGGGACGATGATGGCTAAAAACGCAGTCCCAGATTTGAGGTTCCCTTTAGGTAACGCAAAACCTTTTTACATGCAATCCTGTGTGTGCTTAGAGGATTTTGTAAAATTTGGTTTAATTTGTTGACTACGAAGCTAATGTCTGGACTTGTATTGCATAGATAGTGAAGAGCTCCTATAGTACTTCGTTAGAGCTCTGGGAGTTCAAATGGTGAACCATTATGTAGAGACAACTTTGTTGTTGGAGTGATTGATGTCGAGGAAGGCTTGCATGACAACATGCTTGTTCTGGTAAGTAGATCTTCAATGTATTGTTTCTGTGAAAGATATAAACTATCCTTGTTTCCGTATACTTAAAAGCCAAGGAAATGATTTATGCTTCCAAGCATTTTAAGTGCAAACCGATGCTATAATTGACTAATAATTGCATGGATTGCTTGAGTTGAATTTCCCAATGTTTTAAAGCCCAGGCCGGATATCAAATCGGTCGAAAGAAAGGTTTAAGATTTAGAGGTTTAACTAGTAGTGAACCGTTATAAAACCGGTATATAATAAATAAAAAGTAAATTTTATAAGGATAAACAAAAATAAAATATTTTATTGAAATAAAAATATAATAATATCTATTAAAATATTTTTTAAAAAGTTACAAATATTTCAGAAGTTTGTAAAAAAAAGTTAAGATTTTTTATTTTTTAAAAATAAAAATTTTTGATATTCATTCTTTTCCATTAAAAAAATTATTTTTAGCGTTCCACTTATGATATATAAGCATGTTCTACTGGGTTTAAGTCTGTGTCCTCGTTTGCAATAAATGTTAATGTTTTCTGTTATTACTTAACACCCTTGGCATTATATGGCAATAGTAGGGGTGCCTCCATTGCAAAACTTGCCAAGATCTTTATAAGAGGCGTTAAAACTTATTTCTTCTTTGATTTTCTTGGTAATTGTGTCTAAAGATATTAGCTTTGTTCATTTAAATCCCAGTGAGAAGTAGTCATGAGTGTCAAAAGGCATAGAGATCTCAAACGCCAAGAAAAAGAAACTGACAAACTTTTGGGTGGCAACTTGTCTCGTCAGAGTTTTATAATAATGTTAAAGAAAAGTCAATCTGTTTTAGATAACACAATGTTAAATCAATTAAAGAAGTTTATGTTAAATCATCTTCAACTCTGAAAACGCTGGAGAAGTTTGGAACAATTTATGGACGTTGTTATCGAAGACCTTCCAGGATGGCGTATGAGATGCATTTGTCACTTCCAGTTCGTTAAAATTTGAAGCTCGCGGCGTTGGCTGCAGTGAGTATGAGTCCGACGACGCTTACCCCTTCAACCTTGGGCTCATCCCGGATCGATAACCAAGACCCAGATCTCCATTGCACATCAAAGTCTCTTCATTGAGGTCGATATTTTAATGACTGAAACTATAATAAATTAATAATGTTGTTCTCGACGTTGTGTCTATATATACTCATATAAAGGTGCAAGGATGTTGATGAAAAAGATTTCGACGTTGGAGAAGAGCTTGATTTTTACATCTATGGAGGTAGTGAGAGATGGTGAAGAGAAAATGGTGAAGACAAAGCGGTGAAGAAGAAGAGAAAGCGGTGAAGAAGAGGCGAAGTAGCCTTTGTATAGTGAAAAACCGATTGGGCCGATTCGACAAAAAACCAGCCAGTTCACTGATAAACCGGCCGGTTTTAATACATAAAGGTTATTAGGTGAAACCGAACCGAATCACTGGCTGGTTCAAACTTTTTTCGGTCGGACTAACCGGTCCGGTTCGGTTTTTAAAACCTTGGAATTTCCTATGATTAGAATGTCATCTACATAGACCAGTAGCATTGTAATAATTTCATTTTTGTTTCAGTAAAATAAAGAGGTATTTGACCTTGAGTTATGAAACCCCCACTGAAACAATCCATATTTTAGTTTGTGAAACTAAGCCCTAAGAGCTTATTTTAATCCATAGAGAGCTTTATCTAACTTGCATACATGATGCGGTTGTGTTTGCTTTCAAATCCCTATGGCTGGTTTATATAAACAGTTTCATGTAACTCCCAATGTAGAAATGCATTGTTGATGTCAACTTCTCGAATCTGCCAGTAATGGGAGACAGCAAGTGAAAAGATTACTCTTATTGTTGAGGCTTTCACAACAGGGCTGAAAGTTTCTGAAAAATCAATGCCAGGGATTTTATTAAATCTTTTGGCAACAAATTTGACCTTGTGTTTAGAGACAGTCCTATCAGCATTATATTTAGTCAAGAACACTCATTTTGTGCCAAGAATATGCATAGTAAGCTCATAGGAGACAAGTGTCCAAGTTTGATTTTATTGTAGGGCATTGAAATCATCTTGCATAGCTTGAAACCATATAGGGCCATTTAGAGCTTTAGAAACTATTCTAGGCTCAGTTTGTGGATTTAAGGTAAGAGAAAAGGAATAGAGTTTTGGATTTAAAATTCCACTTTTGAATCGAGTTTGCATAGGATGAACATTTTGTATGTATGGAAATGAAGATTTTGATAGTGTTTGGTGTGATTGATGGAATGAAGTTAGCTAAGATATTTTGTTTGATTAGTGACGATGTGGAATGAGATGGTGAGCTAAAATTTTGAGAGCTTACCTGTTTGTTAAAGGATTCAGCTGAGTGAGAGCATTCTGCTGAAGGAGAGTGATTCGTGACAACTTTTGATTAAGGTTAGAGTAAAGGTAGGGAGACTTTATGAAGCTATAAGATAGTTCGCATGTGTGGGAAAGAGTTGAAAAAATAGAAATTCTTCCTTGTTGAATTCAACATGATGAGATATTATGATTTTCCTTTGATTGGTCAAACACTTGTAATCTTGATGCATTAAGCTATACCCAAGAAAAACACATTTAGTGGTGTGAAATCTGAATTTGTGATAAGAGTAATATTTGAGATAAGGAAAATAATTACAACCAAAGGTTTTGAGATTAAGATAGTTCGGTTGTTTGTTGTACAACTTTTCAAATGATGAGAGATTGTTTAGTCTAGGAGATGGGGGATTATTGATAAGATAGTGGCTATGGAGAAGGCTTCTAACCCATAGGTGAGTGGCATGTGAGCATGAGATAAAAGAGTTAGTCCTATTTCAGTATTCGTCTGTGTTTTCTTTCGGAAACACCGTTCTGTTAGTGAGTGTAAGGACAACTAAACCGTGGTTATATTCCATGCTTTGTGAGGTAGGGTAAGAGAGCTTTATATTCACCTCCCATGTCAATATGTAGAGCTTTGATTTCTTGTTTAATTGAAGTTTATCATTGGTTTTGAATTTGATAAAGACAGATAAGGTATCTGATTTTAGTTTTAGAGGATAAACCCAAGTAAATCTTGTGTAGACATCAACAAAAATAAGGTAGTATTTATACTATTCGATTGAGAGATGTGGAGAGGGTCCCCAAATATCTGAATATATGATTTCTAAAAGATTTTGAGCAATTATATCATGAGTTTAAAAGGCAATTGATGCAATTTTCCTTACTTACAAGCATCACAATGAGATAGATTTTTGAAATTAAAGTTGATGTTAATTGAGTTTAGAATTTGTTTCAAGATATTGTGGGAAGGATGTCTTAATTTTTCATGCCAAACATTTACATTTTTCTGTGCTATGTTTCCCTCACAATGATTGCCTAAAGAAGAGACCTTTTGTTGGGAAGGAATAGACTTAAGAGTATGTTTGCACGACTAACCTGATATTGTCGGGTTGTTTAGTGGTTTTGAGGCTGTAGAGACCATCCTGAAACACTCCTTTGAGCATAATCTTCCCTATTGCTTTGTTCTTAAACAAACAATTTTTGTTATAAACTCAACAAAAATTTTGTTGTCTTTGGTGAGTTTAGAGATGTTGAGTAGATTTTTGGTTATGTTTGAAACATGCAGAATTTTTCTTAGTGCAAGAGGTGTGTGTATATTGTCTAGAAAATGTATCCGAGATGAGTCAATGTTAGCAATAGGAAGAGAGTTACCATTACCAACATTGAGTTGATCATTTCCACCATATTCTGAACTTATTGACAAATTATTAAGATCTACTATGACATGATTTGTAGCCTCAATGTCTATAAACCATGTATTGTTGTTGTTCACTTCATATAAGGGATTTTCATACTGATTTTGAGCCAAGTAGGGTTGATGATAGTTTTATGCATTGTTCTGTGTATGTTGTGTGACTGTGTTCTATTTCCATGATTGGGTGGTATTACCTTGCCATGATACATCAAACCTTTTGTGACATTTTAGTGCTTTATGGCTTGGTTTATGACACAGTTGACAGAAAATCCTATTTCCATTCCATCTACCTCTTCCGTCACGATTTCCTCTTCCAAAAATCCACTTCTTCCCCGATAATTGTTTTGATTGAAGGTTGCATAGTTTGCAGTTGGTGATGAGATTTCTACTTGATTGATTATATTCAGATGCTCTATTCTTGTTTCATGCATCATGAGAGAGTATTGCACTTCTTGTAATTTTGAATTTTTCATAAAATGTGTTAAATAAACCATAATAGGATCATATTCATGACCAAAGCCATTTAGAGCACTCAATATTAATTCATACTCACTGATTGCATGTCCTGCTACTTGAAGTGAGTCTCCAATGGTTTTAACTTTCTGTATGTATTTTGATATGGTATGTGAGCCTTTTTTAATAGTTGAGAGTTGATACCTTAGTTGAAGAAATTTGACCATGGATGTTTGAGCATAGAGATTCTCCAAAATTTGCCAAACTTGGTAAGACGAATTTGAGTGATTTACCTGTCCTATTACTTCTTCTCCGATTGTTGGAAATAACCAGCATAACAATAGATGATCTGTTCTTCACCATGGTTTATATTCTGTATTTTCAACGATCGGGTTTGTGTCTGTAGTGATAAACTGAGGAGGTGCTGAGTTGATGAAGTTTTCAAGCTTAAGAGCTCTTATGACTGCAAGAATTTGAGCTCTCCAATTGACAAAGTTTGGCCTAACAAGTTTGATGGGCAGATTGAAATTTTGTTACAGCTGAAAAGTTAAGAGACGATGATTTATCGTTTAAGGTGGTGGCAGATGACTTAGAATTTTCTTCAATTTTGGACACTTGTCACTATTATTATTATTTGTTTATATACATATTTATGCACTTGAATTAATCTTTACTACACACTTAATAGAAAGGACATAATAAATTAGAAGGTTAGGATTTGTTCTATTACAACAACTTGTACTAGCCCAATTAGCTAGTGCTAGCTAGTGCTGAAAAGTCTATTGTATTCTTTATTTCCTTATGTGTCTTCCGTTGATCCGAAGTGTCCTTGTCTTTAACATTTATCTTTCCTCTCTCTATTCTTCTTCGGTCTATAGCATCTTCGTTAACAAGTTGACATGCTTTCATCTAATCAATCACCTGTTACGTATTTTAAGATGGCACAACGTTATTATCACGTAAAGAAGCTTCACTTTGTAGTGTTAAATGGCAGTTGAATTTTCAAAATACCTTTGCCCTGATTGTGTGGTGTCGCTTCAGAGCCATGGCAGAGATCAACAAAGTTTTACAAAGGGATTTTACACTGTCAATGGAAGAGTATGGCGCCCGATAGTTGTCTCCGTGTGTTTTATCAATTGGACACGGGCAAATCTTGTCGGTGAATAAAATCATAATTTGCCGAGTGAAAGCTTCGTCAAGGTGATGAACCCTGACTTGAAAACCGTGCTTGACAGATCAGATAGCATTCTCAATCCGGGGACTAGCATTCAGTAGGTGATATCTGGAAGGAAAGGTCAAAATTGTGAGAAGATTGGAAAGAGTAAGAGTTTTAGAACGATCCAGCTATCTTGACCTGAGTAAGGATGGAAGCTATTACTATAGAAAGACGGATAAGTGGAATTAAACAAACGAAGTTTGTTTGTAGCAATGTTTTAAAAATTGGAACACACGTGGAAATGCTAAAAAAAAGAGTTTAAGGTTTAAAGGTTAAATTAATATTAACCTGTTATAAAGTTGGCATATAATAAAGAAGTAAAAATTATAATAGTAAGTAAAAATAAATATATATTATTATATAATTAACAAATAATAAATATATCTGAGTCTAATGTAAGACTTAAAATAATAATAATAATCAAAATTGTATTTTTGAATAATTGAATTATATTATAATGACCTAGATATTAGTATTATAATTAAAGAAAAAAGAGTAATTTAAGATTGCAATCCTAAAAAGGCCAATTAAACTTGATCCCAAATCTTAATGTCTAATGTTTTAATTTAATTGATCAAAATAATACAATTTTGTTTGATTAATGAAATAAAACAATCATGCTGTCACATACTAAAAATAAAACGCGCTCATTATTTTTTTGAAAAATAAAATATCAAATTTCATCCCAAATTTTAATTTTTAATGATTCAATTTAATTATTTAAAATAATATAATTTTGTTTGATTAATTAAATAAAACATTTATACTCTCACAAACTTTAAAAAAAACATACTTGTTATTATTTTGAAAGATAAAATATTAAACTTTATTTCAAATTTTAATTTTTAATAATTTAATTTAATTAATCAAAATGACATAATTTTATTGAAGTAAAAATTCATGTTTTCAAAAATAGAAAAACATTATAAATTCTTATAACCCATTAATTAAAGGTATGTATGGACAAAATTCCAAAGGTAAACTTGATTTATTTATTCTAAACTATTCTTCTTTACTGCTTCTTCATCCTTCCTAAACTCACTTCGTCATCTTTCATCACTCTTTATTCTTTAATGTTTCATCTTTAATTCTTTTATCGCGCTGGCAATACAGACACACATAAGCCCACTTCTGTCCTCTTGCGCTTTATTTATTTTCTTTTCTTTTAGTTTTTTCCTGATTTATTCTCACTCCAATTTTTGTATTTCTGTTAATTCCAAGATCTTTCATCTTCTAATTATCATCTACAGGACAAGTAGGCTGAAGGTGGCTGAGGGAATCCATTTGGTTGACTTCTATAATCATCATCATCATCACCACGCCTAGTTCGAGTCCCGCATTAAAGTCAGGTCTGAGAAGATTTCATAGTACGCAGTCTTACCCTTACAAAATAGAGAGGTTGTTTCTGGTAGACCTACATGTGAATGTGACAATAAAAAAGTAATGTAGGTTAAAAGAGTAAATATAAAAACTGATATGTTAAAAGAGTATGTAAATAAAATAAAATAAGTAAATAAATAAATAAAATAAAATAAAACTAAAGAAGAAACCTGATATGGTACCCACACAATAAGGAATTAAAAGTTGTTACCACACAACACAAGCATACTAGAGATGCCACCATACGTTAGTTTTCACCGGTTGAACAAACAACTCTTGCATTCTCATCAGCATTAATGAGCACAAGCTCATTCATGTTGTGAGACCCAACAATAAGCAACTATCGGTATTCATGATTGGGTTTGCTTAGCTCTACCGAATCAAAAACAAAAAACAATAGAGAGAGAGAGGTAGGTAGGTATCTTAGGTATCATCTTTCTTTATTCTTGTAGCCTTAAACACTCGAGTTGAGCCACACTCATAACTCTTTGGGGAGGATATTTCTTGCGAGGTGGGCATTTGCTGGGTCTTCTTCATCGAGTAATAGGATTTATTGACGAAAGTTTCTTAAGACTAAACAAACAAACCTCTAATGTTTGTAACCTAAGACAAGAGAAATGTGAAGGAGAAAATGAAGCGAGAGAAAGCAAACAATTGAGATTCCCAAAAAAACGAAGCAAAGAGAAGTGAAGAACTAAGAGTAGTTTTTTTGGCTTTTGAAATTATATACAACAAATCAGCTCTGACCCGTTCTTAGATAAATTGACTGGATCACGATAAACCAACCGATTTTTATATATAGAGATTATTAAACAAAACCGAGTTGAATAACTAGCTAGTTGAAACTATTTTTAGTCAAACCGGTAGGTTTGGTTCGATTTTTAAAACATTAAATTTTAGTGTTGGTAATGATAAAACAATATTTAAGGGATTATACGTGGTGTTGTCCTTCTTACGTGTTGCTACAATTTTAGTTAATTCAATTATAAGCAAGTGCGTTATTTAAGGAGCATTAATCAATTGTGAAATGAACCCCATTTCTGAAGAGAGAAGCAATTGTTAAGGTTTCTGAACCCAATTGTTATGGTTTAATTCAATTACAAGGTATGAACTTGGATCTCATATTGATTAAATACAAAGTTAGTATGAGATTTATAAGGACTTTGGGCTCTCCACCCTTATAAGCTAGCTTTTAGGATGTGACTCTCTTAAAGTCTTTATTAATTGGTATTAGAGTCAGTCTTGGAGTGGTGGTGTAACATCCCATTACCTATAGTAAGGTCAGATTAGTAAATAGGAGTGTTCAGTGAGAGGCAAGAGATGCATTTTTATGTTCATGCATAATGCGACATGCTCATACAAGTGAATAGTGATATTTTTTTACACATGAAATTAATTGTACATGTATTCATGAATAATTCCGGGTATAATTGGATTGAATTGTGATTCTTGGAAAATTGTGAATTTTAGTGATTTATGAATG
>JAOSBO010000009.1:20597032-20613240 GCA_027563915.1 Erythroxylum rotundifolium | reverse complement strand
GGATTGTAAAGATGAGAGTTAGAGGGAGTTAGTTCAAAAGAAACTAAGTCAAAACTTAGACCTTAGGAAAGTGACAAATGTAAAGTTGTTTTTATGATGTGTTAGAAGTTTGAGTAATTCGAGAGTTAAAAAGGGGTTGGTACTTTTCTTAAGTTCTTCCCTTGTCATCATTTTCTCCAAATTTCTTCCCATGCATAGAGTTTTTCACCACACTCCTTCTGAGAGTAAACTTTGATTATTCATATCCCTCATCATTTCCTTTAGTCCTAAAGTGTTTCTTCTGCCTTAAGAAAAAACAGAAATTGGTTAGTGTTCATAGAGGAGTACGTGACTTTGCATGCAATTACGGCTTTGGGGATAGTTGAAGATCTTGGAGTGTTTTAACAACAAGGTAGTGAATAAATTCTTTAGGACTGGAGATTTTGAAATAAATTTGATGAGTTAATGTCATCTGCATGAACATAGCATTTTATATAGTTGTATTCTTGAACACCGTGTTGAAGGGATGAAATTTTGGAGATATAATGTTGTTTGGATTTTGATGGATTATTAGTGATCAGATGTTGTGAAATGGTTCTTGGAGTTGAAATAGAAATAAAATGATGTATAAGATTATTGTAGGGTGTTAGATATGGTAAGGTGATAGACTTTGTTTCTTCACTGAGCATGTATAAATACTTAGGTGTTTATATGAGAGTTGATGGAGACCTAGAAATGTTCAGGAACATAGACGTTCGTTTGTAAAAACCAATCGTCTGTGTTCCATATTGTCTGTATTTTGTATCGTCTGTGGTTAACTTTCTTCGTCTCTATTGACCACTTTGCGTCTATGTTTATCGTCTGTCTTTTTTCACTTTGTCTACCTTTTCATTTGTTCTTCGTCTGCTCTTTGAAATCGTCTATTCTCTGCATCGTCTATCTCCTGGCGTTGCGTCTGCTTTTTAGCGCATCGTCTGCTTTGACTTTTACCGTCTACTTTGTCTTCTATCGTCTATGTTTGACTTTTACCGTCTACTTTGACTTCTATCGTCTGCCTTTGAGATTCCGTCTGTCTTTTGGCACATCGTTTATGTTTTAAATATTCGTCTGCTTCTACTTTGTCTACCTTCTGCTTATAGGACCAAATAATATCAATTGTATTCTCTGGTTTAACGTGAATAATAGATTCGAAAGTCAGAGTTTGGAGAAATCTGAAATGGCTCATTAGGTTATGAAATTTGATTCAAATGGGTTGTTGAGGTTTAAACCCTACTAACAATGTTAATTAAGTGAGGTTCAATATTTGACTAGGGTTTTGATAACCTTGATGGAAGGATACCTAGGATTGTCATGAACACACATTGTACATAATTCATTCCATGTATGTGCATTAATGAACATGCATAATTAGGCAGATTGTGATATATGTGTGTATTATTTTGTTATTGAGGAACAGTTGGAACGTCAACTTCTAGACGTTGCCGGCACTTCCAGGCATTAGCTTCAGGAGTAATTTGTGAATAACCTAGATGGTTTCTCTCAATTATTGTTTGCTTAATTTATGCTGTAAATGATAATGATTGTATTGATTATGGATTCCAGACAGAAGGTTCGATGAAAAGGAATGGGAATTGAGATATTTGAAGTGCTACTTGCATGTGAATGTGACAACCTATGTGCTGTATGATATGACTATTTGGGTTACATGCTTTTCATTTCATGAATGCATGATCACAAAGTGTTTCTTAACTTAAATGTGAATGCCAGACTAAGGTCCGATGATATAGGAAGGTGAGTGGATGAAAATATGCAAATATGAGTGATGCAATTCATTTCATGAATGCATGAAATATAATGGAGTTGTGACCAGAGTAGCCACCGATTAGAGCTTAAAGCTCAACGTGTGAAAAAGAGCCTAGAGCTCAAAAGTGATTCAGAGCCTCAGGCTTAACGTTTAATGAGCCCTATATGGGACAGTTATTAATGAGCCCTTTAAGGGACAGTTTAGGCACTCGGTCACAGCAAAATAACAAATAAAAAATGGGTCTCATGTGCACTGCATATGCATAATAGAATGATTAAATTGTATTGAATGTGAAGTGTGAAATGTGTAACGCTGTGATTTATATGTTATGTGATATAATGTGATGCATGAATTAAGTGAACCATCAATGATGGTTACCTCATTGAGTTCGTAAAACTCACCAAAATTGCAACGTTGACTTTTCAGCACCGAGAGACGATTTTAGCTACTGAGAGGCTCTACCTGCTATGTGGATAGTGTTTTGGCAAGTGAAGTCATAGCTTAAAGGTCGGTTAGCTGGAACTTTTGGACGGATTAGATAGATTTGTATATTTTCCTTATTATGTAGTATTATTGTATTAGGTTTTGATGATGTATATATGGAAATCGATGAAAGTCACAATGTAGACAATCGGGTTTTTATGAAATGAAATGAGGAAAAATTTGGTTTTAAAATATTGTGGTTGTCAATATGATGTTTTATAATGAATAATGATATAATGCCATGTAAAGTTAATGTAGTGATCAAACGTAGCATGCCCTCATCGTAGGATATGTGTTGGAATGACCTCTGGATGTCCCGGCGTGTACCCTTCGGTAAGGGGGCGCTACAGGTGGCCCACGGAGTGGTAGCTTGGGAGTGCCAACCGTGACCAACAAGGATCTCAGAATGGTGGCCCATCGAGTGGTGACCTAGAAGTGTCAGCCATGACCAACATAGCCGTGACCAACAAGGACCTTGGTCCTTATGGAGGGACCAATGTTACAGTTTGATTTAATTACAATGTATGAGACTTGGATCCCACATTGATTAAATACAAAGTTAGTATGGGATTTATAAGGACTTTGGGCTCTCCACCCTCATAAACTAGCTTTTGGAATGTAACTCTCCTAAAGTCCTTACCATCGATGGACCTCTCCGTGGGCTACTTTCCTTGAACTTGGTAAATGAAAATTGAATCATTGATATATTAGGTCTTTATGTTCAATCAACTACTTAGGATATGGAATGAAATGACTAGAAAGGCCATGATTAAAGTTTTCTTTTTTTTTCACATTTCCCAATTGATAGTTTAAAATTGAAATGTCAAATTTTTTTCACTACTGTCTTTCCATTTTCTTTTCTTTCTCCATCTATCTCTAGTATTTCTCAAACCAGAGTTGTGACAGACTGCAACTGACTATCTCATTCGTATATATTCATCAAGAACTAATCTTTATAAGCTTCCATTGATCTCTCATTTTCATTTCCTAAGGGTTTGGTTTATGGTATTTTTTCAGTTTTTGTGCAACTTTCAAATTCCACGCTGCACCCCAAGATTATTGCAATTCCTTTCATTGGTTACCGTTAGTGTCTGTCGATGACAAAGTGTCCTCCAACTCCACAACCACAAAGTCACTGTCTCCATCTTCAAACTTCACAACAACTACGAAATAGTTGGGATGCGAACTTGGTCAACGTGAGATGCTATCTTTCTCCCTGGATAACGTTCATGAAATAACATTAAATTTACATTTCATTGAAAAAAAGTGATAAGGCTTAAAGATCTTTATCAAAGATCCTATCAACTTTTTAAAATCAACTTATCTTATTAATTTTTGAACATAACATTATCTCTTTTAATCCTTGTTGAATTACCAAATGTTATCTCTTATTTGAATTATTTGTCTCTTAAAATAGCCGCAAGCTACTGTAAACTTTTCTATTTAAAGCCTCCTTAGTTCCTGAATAAAGTAAGTAATATTTGCAGAAATCATTGGTCTTTCTAGCCAAAAATAGAAACTTATTCTTCAATTCTTCTTGGTTCTTACTGGGACCTTATCAATTGGTATCAGAGTCATGTCTACCAACAAAGAAAGGATTGAAAACTTAGAAGTTAGTGTCGAAGGACTCCAGGATAGCTTCAACAGAATGGAGTTGGGGGTCACCGATAAGCTTTGACAACTAGAGAGTAACCTCCAATGATTAACGGATACTCTGTTAATCAACCGTGAAGGCTCTAGTAGCAACACCTCAACCAGAAGTGGCGGAACGTAGCCACACCGCAACGAAGGGGTTGAGAGAGGTGACAGGGGCCAACAACCTTTCATCTCCAGGTTTGCAAAACTTGACTTCCCTATTTTTGCAGGTGATGACCCAACCGAATGACTCAGTCATGTTGAGCAACTCTTCAAATATTGGGGAATTCCAGAAGAACAGAAAACGCAGCTAGCTTCCTTCCATTTGGAAGGAGAAGCTAACCAGTGATGGTCATGGCTTCATCGAGTCTGTAAGGAAGAAGAGAAAGAAATCACTTAGGTAGTGTTTAAAGAGGAGCTTTGGCTCCGGTTCGGGCCGACTAAAAGTGAAGATTTTGATGAAGCCTTGTCTAGAGTAAAACAAAATGGTTCATTGTGTGAGTACCAAAAAGAATTTAAGCGATTGGGTAACCAAGTTCAAAAGTGGATGCTAAGGGCCTTGGTGGGAACATTTATAAATAGTGGACGAAATCAGAATGTTTTGACCCAAGTCTTTAAAGGAAGTGATTATCTTGACCCACATAAGAGAGGATCAATTGAATCGACAACGTGGGTCTAACCTGTCCAAATAAGGTGCGATCACTCAACCATACTAAGCGTTAGCAAATATGTCGTCACAACCCATAACTTCGTCAACTACCATTGCCAAACGAATCTATTGGGATGAAATGCAGAAGCGTCGAACATAAGGATTATGCTTCAACTGCAATGAGCGATTCACCCCGGGTCATCGATGTCGCAAACCCCAACTGCTATTACTGGAATGTGACGAAGACGAAACTACATGCGCAAATAACATCCTGAACATTGAGGACAAGGTTTCAAAAAAAGGCGGAGGCAATGATAAGGCTTGAAGATCCTTATCAAAGATCCTACTGACTTTTTGAAATCAGCTTATCTTATTAGTTTTTGAACAGTAACATTATCTCTTTTAATCCTTGTTGAATTACCAAATGTTATCTTTCTTTATCCTTTTGTTATCTCTTATTTGAATTGTTTTATCTCTAGAATAACTGTAAGCTACTATAAACTTTTCTATTTAAAGCCTCCTTAGTTCCTGAATAAAGTAAGTAATAATTGTATAAATCATTGGTCTTTCTAACCAAAAATAGAAGCTTCTTCTTCAATTCTTCTTGGTTCTGAATGGAACTTGTCAAAAAGCTTTGCTAATAATTGGCCTGACAAATCTTGATAGAAAATCTTGCCACTCATGCTCTCGTGTTTAGTGACTGGTTGTTGGTGTCTACTTGATAAGCCTAACAGATTGATTTCTAGTTATGTTAAATGCTTTACGTTAGGAGGACAAGTTGCTATAAGAAGTTGTGTCATAAGCAATCATCAAATGCTCCTTTATCACTATCCCACACCTCAAAACCTACATAATGCAATAGGCAAGACCCAAAATTAAAAAAGAAGCAATCAAAATAAAGAAAATTAACATCTATCAAAACAAATCATAAAAAAGTAGAAATATTACAATCTTGATTATACGAGTGCGGGAACTACAATATCATGGACTTGCGAAAGTTTCCTGAAATTGTAAAATTTCAAGAACACAGCTTCCTCAATGAGTCAGTTCCAATCAATGGAGTAGTTAACAAGCTCACTCAAATGTGGTAATCTGGACCCTCGGAGCAATTGATGACATATTCAGAATTGTCTTAGCTCGACAAATTGGTCGAACACAGAATACAACATCCTGAGACACAGTAAACCAAATATAGTATTAGTCATACCTGAACTACACTTGCCTATTGTCAGCATGTTATTTCAAGTGTATATACATACATACATACATATATATATATATGTGTGTGTGTGTGCAGTATTGAAATCTATAATTCACCTCTAGTTTTAAATTGAAACATGATACAAGTGATTTAAAGTCTTTCACACTACTACTACTTGTTCAAAGAGGCCTAAAGTTGATAAACTCTTCTTTCTATTTCTTCTAATTTATTTCATCTTTTCTCACTTAATTCCAATGCTTCAACATATCTTTTTTTAGCATTATCAGTGTAAGACATTTTTGCCCCTAAGGGCAATTTTGTCTTTTTTCCCATGTAGTGGACAGTTATTAATTGTAATTTTGGTTTCAAATAAATTATTTGTTAAGTTACGCAATTTGATCTAGATAAGGGTAACAAAGTGGCCCAATAAATGATCTAAATTAATGGGTTGAAGTTCGGGTAAAAAATGGATCCTTTTTTATGTAGACCTGGTTCATATCGGCCTTTTGAAGGAGAAGCCCGATATGGAAGTTATATAAATAGGTTAAGGTCTCCTACAATTGCTCATATCAATCATAAGCATAAGGAATCTCTAACCCGTTAAGAGAGCTAATGTTTTGAGAAAACTGTAGAAAGGCTTAGACCACGTGGCAGTGATCATTTTCTATAAAGATCTCAAGAAGATTCGAGCTCGTTTAGAGGCTGAAAACGGCTTTGGAATCAGATATTTATACATTTCTCTGTTTTTCCCCTTTTGCGTTCGATCCGGGGTACATGATTAAGGATCCATCACGTATTACACATAGTATCAAAGCGGTGGCGTGATCGGGTGGTTAAAGACGGAGATTTTTTTATTTTTCTCACCATAAGATTTTCAGAGATTTCCCTTTTGTTTCTCGATTTTTTCTTGATTTTATTGCATGAAAGTAGCGTACATGTGTTTAGCCTTCAGAAACGGGTTGAAAACAAGCCCAAGAAGTCAAAAAAATAGACCCAAAACTTGCCAAAAATTGCCTTTTTCTAGCGAGGCACGCATAGTGAACAATATTGCTGGAGCGCAGCAATGTCGCAGACATGCATCGCAAGCACTAACATGTGGCTGCGCAACGGCCAAACACATGTTTGGCGCATGCATCGAAGCACACGTCTGGCAGGTGTATGTTTCACATGCGCCAACCGCGCAAACGTGCGACTGATGCAAGTGCTGACGTTGTCGGCCTTGTGATGGAGAAGCCCAATATGGAAGCTATATAAATAGGTTAAGGTCTCCTGCAGTTGCTCATATCAATCACAAGCATAAGGAATCTCTGACTCGTTAAGAGAGCTCATGTTTTGATAAAACTGTAGAAAGGCTTAAACCACGTGGCAATGATCATTTTCTATAAAGATCTCAGGGAGATTCGAGCTCATTTGGAGGCTAAAAACGACTTTGGAATTAGGTATTTCTGCATTTCTCCCTTTTTTTCCCTTTCGCGTTCAATCTGGGGTACGTGACTAAGGATCCATCACGTATTACACATAGTATCAGAGCGGTGGCGTGATCAGGTGGTTAAAAACGGAGATTTTTTTTTCTCTCCATAAGGTTTTTGGAGATTTCCCTTTTGTTTCTCGATTTTTTCTTATTTTTATTGCATGAAAGTAGTCTACATGTGTTTAGCCTTGAGAAATGGGTTGAAACGAGCCCAAGAAGTAAAAAATTGACCTGAAACTCAAAAAAAATTGCCTTTTTCTGGCGAGGCACGTGTCACTGTCTGGCACATAGACAGTGAACAGTATCATGGGAGCGCAACAGTGTCGCGGGCGTGCATCGCAAGCATCGATATGTGGCTGCGCAACTGCCAAATGCATGTCTAGCGAGTGCATCGGGAGCGCGCGTCTGGGCACGTAGACGTGTGACTGATGCGGTGCTGACATCGTCAGCTGACGTCAGCATAGACGTCACCTATAATGCAAAATAAACAAAAATTTTAGGTTTCCCGTAAGGATGTCTCGGGGTGTTTTGGGTCAGTTTTAGGGTCTGGGAAATTTATAAAGTAAAATTTTCCATTTTTCTAGATTTATTACATTTGTAATAAGTTAAAGTTTAACTCCAGAAAAAGGAATTAGGATATTTCGGATCCGATTTTGAGTGAATTCTCATCCTTCAGACATTATATGAGAGAGACACTTCAAATTGTTGTGTCTCAGATCTTATATTTAGGGTTCGGGATTGCATAACAGTTAATCGGAAAAGGAATTAAGACATTCTAAAGCCATTTTTAAGTGAATTTTTGTGCAACAAACTTGCCATAAAGGAGATACATGATGTTCTCGTGTCTTGGGTGATCGATTCGGTATCCGGTAATGCACGATAATGAAGTGTTTAAAGAATGTCTTCAACACAGGTGTGTGACAATGAGACTGTGCATTCGGGTTTGCATTTATTGAAATTATGTTGTCACATACCATATGCCCATAAAGAATATGAGGATAACATAAAGTTGCATCCCTTGTGTTTGTTGACTTTTTAGGTGCTGATGAGAATGCAGTCACCATAGTGGCTTTTCAAGTCAGTATTTTGAATTGTTTTACATGCACATTAGGGGATGTCTCTGGTCTCATGTTTGGTTATTCTGCCCATAGGTGTTGGCCTTACAAGAGATTTTGAGATGTACATAAAGGCATTGGATAGAGAAAAGTTGTTGCTTAAATGATCTATTCGTCCACAAGTGGTAGTGTCATAAGAGCTAACGGCTTATACTCTGATTGCTTTTATGTGTGAAGATCTAGTTGCATATATTATGCATTCAACCCACAAGTGTTTCATAATATGTGTGACCGGATTTTCAGGAAAGATACTGTTTAATGACTTTCAGTATTGCTATTGTCCTACATTAATGCTGATTTAACCAAAATTGCTAAAGAGTCACCTTTTCAATCAATAAAATCAGTGTCACCATTGAAACTTTAACCGGTTTCGATATAAAAATGAATTAGTTGAGGTTGATAAGGCCATACAGATGGATAAGCCATTTCTACCTACATTTATGAGCTCAAAAGCTCATAAAGTAGCCTATGAAGCCCAGGATCGGTCTAACATATTGTGTCTGACGACCATTAAGAGATCTGTACTTAACCATCTATTTAGTGAACTTCCAGACACAGATATAGCAAAGTAATTCTTGGAAATGTCTCTTAAAGGTACACAGTCTCATCTGGTGTTGAGACAAGTGCCTTGAATAAAGAATTGTTCTCTATAAGATATGCGGGAGGAAAAAGGGAGTAAGGAGAACATATCAAGAAAAATTTATCTTCACAGTAAACCAAAGATATTGCACATTCCTCTTCCTGATGTCTTTATAGTTCACCAAACTCCAGATACACTCCCTCTAAAGTTAAGTAATCTGGTGATGACATATTACTTACAGGATGAGGAATGAGACTTAAATGCTTTGATTTTTCATTGAGTTGCTGAGGAGGAGAAACTCAAGCTTGTTACTCCTACAGTCCCCGATGCAACTAAATTGGAGGAAAAGATGAAGCACACTAAGATCGAAGGTAGAAAGACTTAATTCTTCTCCAGATGTTGATATTGGTCAATCCAGTACTAATGAAGGTCCTAGGGACATAAAGTAGCCAGCAGTATAAGGTTTAGAAAGAAAGATTGTAACCATCAGATAACTCCTTAGCTTGTCAATTTATGAATTTGATTTACAATGGTTGCATAAAGTACTTAGTGACTATATAGTGGAGTATCCGATCAAGGTGCTTCCACGGTGCACAAATTCATATCCGGGATAAAGCCAAATAAAGAAAAGGAGGAACTGATGGTTAGCAACAATGAAGAAGTGGAAGAAATGTCTACAGTGGATGTATGTACTAAATCTTGTAGCAAGATTCATTTGGGATTTTACACGACACATTTTATATATGATCTTTGGATCAATTTTGAATAATGAAAGTTGACGTTTTGTATTTAGTACTTCTATTTTACAGTTGTGTTTGATGCAAAACATAATGATACAACTTTCTTGTCATATGGTTTGTATAGAATATGTCTCATCTCGAATTAGATATATACTTCTTCTTGTCTTACTAAACAAGTCATAAAATGAAGAACCTGATGAAAAGTCATACATGGTGTGACATAAAAGTTTAAGTCAAAACTTCAGAACTATGGTTGAGAAATTGATTAAGAAAAACATTCTCTCAATTCTAGAGTAAGATGATTTGGGAATATGTATTGACTATTACAGAGGTAAGTTGATTAATAAAGACATAAAGATCAACTTATACTTTTGACTAGTTGAGACTGATACATAAAGATATTAGTAGACCTTATATAATTGCATTTTGTAATTCCAAAAGTATTCTGCCAATTGTTGATGATTATTACCATTATAGTGATGAGTTCTCGTTTAAAGTTTGAAGGTTGAGAACCAATTGGGAAAATTCATCAAAATAATCATATTTGACCATGGAGGAGAATATAATGGCAAACATGGTATTTCAGGACTTGAAAGAGATTCGTTTGCTAGATATATGGAATTGGATGGGATAGTGACTTGATTCACTATACCGGGAAGTCTTGAGCACAATGGTGTGTTGCCGAAGGCATAACCACACCTTGAAAGACTTGTAAAAGTCAATGCAAAACATGACTAATCTACCTAATTATCTAGAAGTGTGAAAACTCAGTATTACACACATTCGTGTGTGGGGTTGCCCTACTGAGGTAGTATAATCCTTACAAAGAAAATTTGCATACTCATGTTCATTGCTATTTAGATATCTTGACCACTTTAAAGGCTACAAATTTTATTGTAGAGAAGGAGGGAACATAATAGTGGAACCTTAACAGCTAAGTTTCTGGAATACAATGTCTATGAAAATGGTGGGCCCTTTGACCCTTCGGATGATAACAGGGTGGATATTGCAATTATTATATATCCGTTAATCATACAGTTAGATCTAGTAGATCTAGGTCTTAGTACCCTGCATGTACAGGAACAGGAACCCATACTTATACACACAGAGGTTCTTGGGGGGTACAAGATCTAATACAGTTGTGAAAATCCACCGGATTGAGATGACCTATTATCCCATCTGATATTATAGTCTATTAGGTGAACAAAACTATGATATTAGATATATTACGAATTCAATTACTTTTAAGAAGCTGTTTCTGTACCCGCAGCAGAATTATGGTGGATTGCAATGACTGATGAGATGCAAGCCAAGAGGCATAGGTAAGATCTTGGAGCTAGTTGATTTTGCAGTAGAACTGTAAACCCGTCAGTAGTAAATAAAGTTTAAGACCTAAAAGATTTCATGATAAAGTTAAGCGATTTATGGACTGGCTCAATTGCCTAATAGTTCACTCAGGGAGAAATGTTAACTTTGGTGTTACTTTTCTCTCGTATCCTCGAAGGATACATTTTAAGTGATTAAGACAACTGTAGCGCATGATGATAAAGAGTTATATTAGATGGTTGTCAAAAGTGTTTTCTTGAATAAAGACCTTTATAAAGTGGACTATATGGTACAACCTGAAGAATTTTAGGATCTAGATGGAACTGACATAATTTGAACATTATGCAGATCAACATATGATTTACATGAAACCTCCCAAAAGTGATACCTTACAGTTGATGAGTTTATTACCTTTTCTAGCTTTATGGAAAATAAAGTTAAAAGTTGCTTCTACTATAAGGTAAGTGGGAGCAAAATTATCTTCCTATTATTGTATGATGATGATATATTGCTAACGTCAAATTATTTGACCATGTTATATGAGGCTAAGCAACGTTTGGTCAAGAACTTTGACGTAAAGAACCTTGGCGTAGCATCTTCTGTCCTAGGTATTTGGATTCACTGGGATATATCTTAACACAGCGTACCTCTTGCAGAATGCATACATTGAGTATAGGCTACAAAGGTTTAATACGGTTAACTATAAACCTGTCGTAGCGTTTATCTCTCATAATGAGAAATAATCTTTGGTATAGTGTCTAAAGAATAAAGTAAAGAGAGAGAGGTTATGAGGAATGTTTCGTATTCTAGTACAGTTAATAGCCTGATGTATGCTCGACTATGTACTAGGAAGGAAATTGCATTTACAGTTTGACTGTTTGGTCAGTATCTAGTTAGCCCATATGTAGACCATTGAAATGCTGTCAAGTGAGTGTTAAGATATTAAAGGGAATCAAGGATTATGTGTTGATATATAGAAAAGTCAATAAACTAAACCTCATAGGGAATTTAAATTCAAATTTAGCTATATGTCTAGATGATAGAAAGTTTAACTAAGGTTATAGTTTAGATTTGCAGTTGGTACAATATTGTGGAAGTGTGTTAAGTAGACACAGATAACTTCCCTCGACCACGCATGCATAATGCATGCTATAGGGTTACTTCACAGACGGTTTAACTCAGAAACTTGATTTCAGAGTTGTCTGTGGTTGACGCAGTAGCTAGATCCATTCGGTTGTAATGTGATAATCAAGCCTCTATGTTGTTTAACAACAACATTAAATATCACAGGGTCTTAACATTTTGAGGTCAAATTCTTGATCATGAAGTAGTTGACACGAAAAGGTGACATTAAAGTTTGGAGCATTTAAATACTGAGGAATCAAAAATTGATTCTTTGACTAAAGGACTTTGCCCCCTTGTATTTGAAATACAAGTATATAGTATGTGTGTTTTTGAAGTCCTTAGACATTGTTAGTCAATAGATCATTATGTTTGCTCTACGTACATTTGTACGTTTCGATGTGTTATGATGGTATAATAGTTCATCAATTAATGATGATCATAGTTTATCCTCAGTAATACATGTTATTACACATTGTCATAATACGTATAGAAGTCTTAAGATTAGTGTTGATTTTAAGCATTTTTAAGGTCATTGGGCAATTACAAAGATTGACCTTGTGCCTATGTTACATGGATATATCCTTAAAGTTTCACATGGCATAGGGGGATATAAGTTTTTAACCCTATAAGGGTTCTCTAATGCAATTTATCATTAAGTTGGAGAATATAAAGTTTTTCTCTAATGCTATTTAGCATTCAGTGAGAGAAAACAGGATTTCTCTGATGTAGTTTAGTAACACGGTTTAACATAAAGTAGGAGAAATCGAGACCTACATACGAAGATGATACGTATTAGATCATAAAGGTACCATCGTAGTTTGCCACACTCTATTTTCCCATTCATGTTAGTGAGGTATTAGGTATTGGTGATTGTATTGGATCTGTGTCACACATGACACACGCATCTAATACTTTTCGGTATCAAAAGCCTTGCAGGACGGAATGTTGGACTTTCATTACCTTTGGATCAAATGTTTTGTTTTTAAACTTAGTCGACTAATACAGTAGCATAGCTTAATTAACCGAGTTTTTAAATTGTTTTCAAGATTAATTAAAACTGCAATTAATAATTGTCTAAGGGGTAAATTGTAAGACATTTTTGCCCCTAAGGGCAATTTTGTCTTTTTCTTCCATACAATGGACAGTTATTAATTGTAATTTTGGTTTTAAATAAATTATCGGTTAAGTTATGCAATTTGATCCAGATAAGAGTAATAAAGTGGCCCAACAAATTATCTAAATTAATGGGTCAAAGTCTGGGTAGAAAATGAATCCCTTTTAGTGTGAACCTGGTCCATATTGGTCTTGTGATAGGGAAGCTTAATATGAAAGCTATATAAATAGGTTAAGGTCTCTTGCAGTTGCTCATATCAATCACGAGCATAAAGAATCTCTGACCCGTTAAGAGAGCTCGTATTTGAGAAAACTGTAGAAAAGCCTAGATTACGTGATGGTGATCATTTTCCATAAAGATCTCGAGGAGATTTGAGCTAGTTTGGAGGCTAAAAACGGCTTCAGAATCAGAGATAGAACCGAATAAGGTATTTCTGTATTTCTTCGTTTTCTTTTCCTCTTTTACGTTCAATCCAGGATACGTAATTAAAGACCCGTCACATATTACAATCGGCTCTTTGCTTTTTTGTCCTTAGTAAGGCCTGTGTAACTTATTTATTAGCCTTTGCATTAGATAAAAGAGATAAGGAAATTTATCAGCAAATTAAGAGATGAACAAGCATGAATGAATTATAAGCTATCAACAGAAAGGAATCAAGATTACTACACAAGCTTGAGGTCTATAGTCAATTAACACCAGATTGAAGAACTATATAATGTGTTAGTTTTCAACAAAACTATAATCCACGTGAGATGTCTGACGGTGCTATCACTTGCTATGGTTTGGAGTTTTTAGTTGTATTGCTGGCAGTTAAAAGTAGAGAGGCGATAGTGTTAGAGAGGATATTTTTGCCATCATTCACTGATCGCAATGACCAAGGAGATGCAGTAAGAGAAAGAGCTGTGTGGCTACCTGGTGATACTTCTCCTCGCTGACGACTAGGTGAGCTACGACTGGAGCAGGCTGGAAATAAGAGGAGGCGGAATTTGAAGGTGTAGCTTGGACTGGCGTGAGCGGAACTGTCATTTGCGCAATGGAGACACGATATACCGCCGCCATTTTTGAAAGCTTATGCATTTGTCTATAACTCCAGCATGGCCGGAAGAGATGGGAGTAATGATCATTTTCACACCTGTAGTGGTGCTTGTGGCGGTAACGAGAATGAGAAGTTGAGCTTTTAAAACCATTAAGATTGTTATATTTCCACGTCAGCACTTAATTGGAGGTTTAATTTGTCAGTTTTTCCATTCAGTTCAAAATTATTTTAACTATTTTTAAATGTTAAGAGTATATTTTGAATATTTTATAAATACTACAATTTATTTTAAATATTCTAAACTATTAAAATCTTCGGGGCCGTTTGGTTCTACTTCTGTTTTTCTGTTGTTGTTTTTAGTTTCTGTTTCTTGTTTTTGGTTTTTGTTTTTTCTTTGAAAAAACGAAAACTTGTTTAGTTGAAATTTGTAATATAAAAATTGAAAACAAAAACCTGTTTGGTTGAAAGTTGTAATAAAAACTAAAAATAAAAACATGTTTATTTTATCATCTTGTTTCTATTTTTTTAATTATACTCTTATGTGTAATAATTATAATATAATACATTATATTTTTAAATTAATTAACTATTATTATAACTAAAATTAAAATATATGCTAATCAAATATTATTAAAAAATTATATATCAATTATATATAATAAAATTACATAAATTAAAAATTATATTAATTTATTTTAACCAACAAAATATGTCCATCTAGTACCATTAACGTAAAGACTTTCGCTTTCTTGCTTGGACTCTTCAAAATTACATCATCTTTGTTCCTCAACATCTTCTTCTTTCCAGAGGGACTTCACCTGCAAAATCTCGGCCTCATTCTCCGGCCCTCCAATTCATCTCCATCATTAAACTTGTTCTTGGGTTTCTCCACCAAAACAGTGTCGTCTAGAGGAATCTCACAGTGCCTGCCACTTCTACCTCCTCCACGCCGCAAAAGCTGCAACAGATACCTAAACGAGAATCTCAAGGCTGACTTCTTTGGTGGCGTCGCTTACTTATCCCAACCGCAATCACCTGTGATGCATTTAGACCCCCATCCACACCCACCAAGATCAACGACACAATATCATGAATCCTTGCTCCTAAGCACAGATTAGGCATCCCAAGAAAAGCTTCCCTTTTCACAACAACAAATCAACCTTTGAAAATTTAAATGATGTCTTCTTGTTATTCTTATTCTTCGTTTTGCGTCGTCTGGTTTTTTTCTGGTTGTTGCTCTCCAACATTAGATTTTCTTAGAACAGAGTAATAAGCTATAAAAGTAAACATGATGCAGAAGAGTGGGGGGCACAGAAACGGTTTTAGAAGAAAAGAAAACTTGTTTTAAAATCTTACGAAAACGTCTTTTTTACGTTTCCTTAAAAATGTTGCGGTTTTTTTATTTTTTGAAACTTAAAACGCCAACAATACTATCCAAACATGTTTTAATCAACTATTTATTTTTTTATAAAAACTACAACTAAAAACGGAGAAAAAAAATAGAACCAAACAGGCCCTTCATATTTTAATGTAAATGATAAAGAGTAAATTACTCTTTTGGGGCGAAACTACCGAGTAGATAGGCATAGGGACTAGAGATATCAACGGGCTAGGCCGGGCAATATTATCGGGTCAGCCTGGCCCACGGTCGGGGGGGCTGCAAAAGGCTAGCCCGTGGCCCGACCCATGTGGGCTAAAATGGCCCATGGGCTATGGGCGGCTCGTCGATGGGTAGCCTACGGAGAGGCACGTGGCCCAACCCACCTAGCACGCCCGGGCCACGGGTCGTCCGCTAAGCAGTTGTTAGCCTTGATTTTTATTATATTTTTAAATTTTTTGAAAAATAAATTTAAAAATTGTTGTTGTATTTTTAAAAATTAATAAATTATAAACTTTTTTATTTTATTTTTCATATTTACAACATATGTATATTATGCATATATGTATTTA
>JAOSBO010000009.1:20580982-20594152 GCA_027563915.1 Erythroxylum rotundifolium | reverse complement strand
TGGAGCAGGACCCCAAACATCAGAATGTATCAAGGAAAAAACTTTATCAACTCGGGTGTTATTAGGCAAATAAGAATGTTTATGGCTTTTGGCCAACACACACATATCACACTGAATATTATTACTAGAAAACTGAGGAAAAAGTGTTTTAAGATAACTATGTGAAAGATGCCCCATCCGTCTATGTCACAGCCAACTCTATCGATCCACCGATCCATGAGCTAGCATTGTCGATCCTTTCTGAGTCACTTCATCAACGTAGTAGGGCCCACCTTGCTCAGTCCCATGCCCAATAATCTCCTTCGTACAAATATCCTGTAAAATGCAAAAAGATGGATACATAAGAACTGTGCAATTAAGCTCCTTCGTCACATGACTTATGGACAACAATTTACAAGACAGTGAGGGCACAAAAAGACAGTTTGATAACTTCAAGTTGGGCGTTATTTCAATATTCCTGGCCCCGTGAACTGGAGCAAGTTCTCCATTAGCAGTCTGGATATAAGATTTCTTAGGGATGGTAGTACTTATAAGATCAGATTTTGAACACGTCATGGTGTCCGAGACACCACAATCAAACAACCACCTATCCATTTTCATGCCCTTTGGACCTTGAGCAATACATGAATACGGGCTCAATGTTACACTTTCATTCTTGTCAGGACCCAATTGTGCAATAACAGAACTATCTGGGTCACCATCATGATTATTACACTCAAGCATACTTGAATCACAGATAGCAGGGACTGATTTATCCAAATTAAAACAGTTGGGTTTTAAAAAATGAGGGTTTAATATTGAGGGATTTAGGGGCAATTTCTTCCCCCCAATCCCTATACCTGTTTTACGATTAGGGTTACCTCCAACCCTTCTATTTGCAGCCACCTCTCCTTGAAGTCTCGCACCAACTGCTACAAATCCATTCTCCGTCCCCCCTGCATTTTCCGATGTCCCGCCATTGCTGCCAGCATCTTGTGTGCCTGTTACAACAGCAGCCTTGCCAGTTCGCCCCCTATTATCGGCCTTCTCTGATCTTTTGTCCCGATGCTCCCACCAGTCGGGGTATCCAACTAGGTGGAAGCAATCCCTCTTGAGGTGTCTCTTAATGCCACAATAGTCACAAGTTTTGTCCGTTTTGTGCCGAAATGATTGGTTCACCGATCCGCCGATGTTCTCTGGTCGATTCCCCTTTGATGGCCCTATCCCCTCTATCTGAACCATGCTCTGGCTTTTAACGGCAAGCCCAGAGCCGATCTCTGATGATGGCTGGTCGCCGGATGTGTCTACCAATGAACCAATGATGTTCATCCTAGCAGCCTCCTAGCGAACAGTGGCGTATGTCGCCTCGACTGAAGGGAGTGGAACTTCTCGCAAGATCTCTCGTTTAATCCCATCATACTTATCTTCCAATCCAGAGAGGAATTGGAAAAGCCTCAAATCTTGCCAGATTCTGTTGAATGCATCAATGTCTGCCGGAAGCTGCATTGGATTCGGCATTCACCGATCAATTTCATTCCATATACTCTGTCCAACTCCGAAGTACTGTTCCAATGATTACTGTCCTTGTCCCAATCGATTTGCCTTGGTCATTAGGTCATACACCTGTAGACCATCTTCTCCACTTTGAAACGTGATTTGTAGGGCCCTCCAAGGGTCTCTGGTTGATGGATATTGTATGTATTGATTTCGTAAACTTGGTTCAATTGCCTGGATAATCCAAGAGAAGGCTTGGAGATCGACCTGTCTCCACTTTGTGTATAATGGATTTGTATTTGTTGGTGTTGCCGGATCTCTGTTGATATGATGCAATAGCCCCCTACCGCCAATGGCGACCTCCATGACTCTGGACCACAACGCATAATTGTGGTCATTTAGTTTCTCATCAACTGTGATGGGATGGTTATTGGTATTGATCTCTGGTGATGAATTTGAATGTTGTCTGAGTAACTGTGTTATTTGTTGTGACAGGATTGTGGCTGCCTTGGACAACTCCGGATTGCCACTATTGCTGGATTCACTCATTAGTGGTAAGAACAGAGACTACAATAGCAAGTGATAAATCACTGAACAAATCCCTCTTAGGATTGTATCAGCTCTGATACCATGAAAGAACAAAGAGATTTTGGGAATTTTCCATCAATTTCGTATGAATTTTCTGGGTACAATGTTCTTCCTTTAATAGGGATTATACAGGATTCACAAAGAGGTAATTTCCTCTAATTACGGAACTGTATTTGGAAGGGAAATATTCCCTAATTACTATCACACAATTTCCTTATTTTTAACAAGTGGGGCTACAGAAGTAGTTAAGGAAGCATCTCCTAGTAATGAGCAAGCAAACGAGTTATTGGAAATTGATTTACTTACTGATAACCTGAGAAAGCGTACTAAAATGACATGTTTTCTTGAGACGGGCATTTGGCAACTAGGAGTTGCTTTTGCCTAAAAGCTCGTTGTGGTTTAGAACTCTCATGTGTAAATTGGAATTGGTGTTACTGTTATCTTTTCGTTAAACTGCAATTGTATGTAAATGAACTGTTGCTGTGATGATGAACTCATCTAGTAGAAAGTATCGTACGGATGCTTGGTGACACTTTTGACAGTTTTGTCAATCCTGAAAGGTTACGTAAGCAACAATTGATAGTTGAAATTTTGTTGAAACGGTTTTATCAATCCTGCAAGGTTACGTAAGGAACAGTTTCACTTATTGGTTGAAATTTTCCATCAATTATATATTTTGTGATTATCGTCCACTAAAGTGCTTATCTATTATACTATGGACTATTTTTCTGGTATTCAAGAGACTCAAAAATTCAATGTTGGACATTTTAGACATTTCCCATAAAGTTTGAGAACGATTAATTGCATTTTCTGGTTTTTCAATAACTTATTGGTTAAGTTATGTAATTTGATCTAAATAAAGATAGTAAAATGGCTCAATAAATTATCTAAATCAATATGTCGAAACCTGATATTAATGTTATATATAAAGGTTAAGGTGATGAAAAATCGTGCACCGTCTACAACAGCAACCGACGTGTGTGTGGACAAGGGGGAGGCACGTGTCAGTGTGTGCAAAGCACACATCATACCAGTTGGAACACGAGCCACTTCTCTCCATGCGCAATCTAACGTCATAATGATGTCAACGCTACAGTAACTCCAAAATACAAAAAAATGCCAATAATTTCATATTTTTCATAAAGATGCGCAAGGGTGGTTTGGGTTAGTTTCTGGGTCCAGGAATTTCATAAAGTAAAATTTTCCATTTTTTTGGATTTATTACATTAGTAATAAATTAAAGTTTAACTCCAAAAAGAAGAATTAAGGCATTCGGAAGTCGATTTCAAGTAAATTTTCATACTTTCGACATCACATAAGGGAGATACTTCAAGTTCTCTTATCTTAGGTCTCATGTTCAATGTTCAGGATCGCATGATAGTCACTTGAAAAGGGAGTTAAGAAATTCTAAAGCCATGTTTGAGTGAATTTTCATGCAATGAACTAGCTATAAGGGAGATACGTGAGGTTCTTATGTCTCAGATGGTCAATTCAGTGTTTAGTGACATACGATAGTAGCTCTAATGAGATTTTTTTTTCATTACGAAAGTCTCAAATAAAGTTTTTAGATAATGTCTTCAGCACTAGTATATGACAATGAGACTATGCATTCGGGTTTTGCATTTATTGATATTACATTGTCACATACCATATGCCCATAAAGATTGTGAGGATAACGTAAAGATGTATCCCTTATGTTTGTGGATTTTTTGAGTGCTGATGAAGATGTAGTCACCAAAGTGGTCTTTTGAATCAGTATTTTAAATTGTTTTGCTTGTATGTTAGGAGATGTCTCTAGTCTTATTTTTAGTTATTCTGCGCAAAAGTGTTAACCTTACTTAAGATTTTGAGATATGTATAAAGGCATTAGATGGAGGAAAGTTGTTACTCAAGTCATCTATTAAAGATGGTAGTGTCATGAGAGTTGATAGTTTGTACTTTGATCGCTTTTATATGGAGGTCTAATTGCATATATTATGTATTCAGCCCAAAGGTCATTCATAATATATATGATTGGATTCTCGGTACAAATAATATTTAATGACTTTGAGTATCGCTGTTATGTTGCATTTGTGCTGATCTATGCATTGTCATTTTGTAGTCACCTTTTTTGTCAACAATATCAATGCAACCATTGAAACCCTTACAAGTTTCAATATGAAGCAGTGGATAGAGGATATATTAAATGCTATGAAGATAGCTGAAATTGATATGGCCACACGGATGGATAGGTCATCTCTACCTACATCCATGAGCTCGAGAGCCTAAAAAGCAGCTTATGTAGCATGGGATCAGTCTAACAGATTATGTTGCTTAACTATTAGGAGATCCATACCTGACCATCTACTTCGTGGACTTTTAGACACATACAGAGTGAAGGAGTTCCTTGATAATGTCTCCTAGAGGTATATGGTCTCATCTAATGTTAAGATAAGTGTCTTGATGAAAGAATTATACTCCATGAGATATAAGGGAGTAAAGGAGGAGTGATGGAGTACATATCAAGAATGATCCATCTTCACAGTGGACTGAAGATGCTGAATATTCCTCTTCCTTATGTCTTTATAGTTCACCAGACTCTAAGTACACTCCCTCCAAAGTTTAATAATCTGGTGATGACATATTATTTGCTGGATGAGAAATGAGACTTCAAAGCTTTGATTACCCATTGCGTTGCTAAGGAGAAGAAACTCAAACTTGTTACTCCTACAACCCTTGAAGCAACTAAAGGGAAGGCAAATATGAAGCCTGCTAAGTTCAAAGGTAGAAAGACTAAATCTTCTCCACATGCTGATGTTGGTCAATCCAGTATTGGTAAAAGTCCTGCGGATATAAAGAAGCCAACATTGTAAGGCCTAGAAGGAAAAACTGAGACCATCAGGTAACTCATTGGCTTATCAATTTATGAATCTAATTTGCGATAGTCGCATTAAGTACTTGGTGGCTATAAAGTGGAACATCTAATCATGGTACTTCCATAATGTAGGAGCTCATATCCAAGATAGAGCCATATAAAGGGAAGGCAAAATTGATTGTTGATAGCAATGAAGAAGCGAATGTAATATCTACTAGGGATATATGTATTGAACCCTACTGCAAGGTTCATTTTGGTTTTACACAACACATTTTATATGTGATATTTGCATCTATTTTAGACAAAGAAAGTTTACGTTTTATATTTAATGCTGCTGTTGTATAGCTGTTGTTTAATACAAAACATAATGGTACAACTTCTTTGTCATAGGTTTGTATAGAATTTGCATAATCCCGAATCAGATCTATGCTTCTCCGTCTCTTGCCGAACAAGTCATGAAAAGAAGACCCCTAATGAATGATAAGTCATACATGGTGTGGCATAAAATTTTAAGTCACATTTCCAAAGCTAGGGTTAAGAGATTGATGAAAGAAAGCATTCTTTCAATCTTATATTATAATGATCTGGAAACATGTCTTAAATGTTGCAAGGGTTAGCTGACTGAAATAAAGTTAAAGAGGTCAACTTATGTTTCTGACTTGTTAGGTCTGATACATACAGATATCGGTAGACCTTATACAGTTGCATTATGCAATTCTAAATGTATTCTGACATTTGTTGATGATTATTCCCATTACAATTTATGTGTTCTTGCTTAAAGATTGAAGGTTGAGAACTAATTAGAAAAATTCATCTAGAGTGTCAGATCTGATCGTGGAGAAAAGTATAATGGCAAACATGGTGTTTTAGGACATGAAAAGGTGCGTTTGCTAGGTATATGGAATCAATTAGAATAATGACTAAGTTCACTATGTCGTGTAGTCCTGAGCAAAATGGTGTGTTGCCGAAAGTGTGACCACACCCTAAAGGATATGAAAGTCAATGCAGAATATGACTAATCTACCTAATTATTTAGAAGGGTAGAAATCCAACCTTACACATATTCGTGTATGAGGCTGCCCTGTTATGGTTGTATAATCCTTATAAAGACAAATTGTATGCTTGTTTCACTTATTGCTATTTAGTCAGATATCTCCACCACTCTAAAGGCTGGAGGAGGGACCGGAATAGTGGAATCATAAACAAATAAGTTTTTAGAATACGATGTTTTTGATGATGGTGGGCCCTTTGACCCTTTGGATGATAATACGGTGGATACTACAGTTATTATGTACCTGCTACTCATACAGTTAGATCCGGTGGATCTAGGTCTTTGTACCATGCCTGTACAAGAGCAGGAACTCAAACTTGTTCATACAAAGGTTCCTGGGGGTACAAGATCTAATGTAGTTGTGTAGATCCGCCAAAGTGAGACGACGTGTTATCTTATATGATTAAATAGTCTATTTAGTGAACAAGACTATAATATTAGACATGTCACAAATCCAGTTAGTTTTACAAAAGTTATTTCTAGACCCAATGCAGATTTGTGGTGGGATGCAATAACTGATGAGATGCAAGCCATGAAGCATAGTAAGGTCTAGGAGCTAGTTGATTTACAGCAAAACTTCAAACCCGTTAGTTGTAAATAAGTTTTAAGATTTAAAGGATTTCGGGATAAATTTTAGCAACTTATGGGCTCGCTTAGTTGCCTGATGATTCATTTAGGGAGAAAGGTTGACTTTAATTTTACCTTTTTTCTCGTGTCCTCATAGGATATATTATGAGTGATTATAGCAATTGTAGCTCAAGATAATATAGAGTTACATCAAATAGTTGTCAAAACCGCTCTCCTGAATAAAGACCTTTGTGAAGAGGTCTATATGTGATACAACCTGAAGTATTTCAGGATCCAGATGGAACTGCCATGGATTATAGGTTAAGCAGGTCAATATATGGTTTACATCAAGGCTCTCGAAAGTGATACCTTATATTTGATGAGGTTTTGACCTCTTTCGGTTTTGTGAAAAATAAAGTTTAAAGATGCTTATACTATAAGGTCAGGGGGAGCAAAGTTATCTTCCTATTACTATACATGAATGATACATTGCTCACATCAAATAACTTGACCATGTTGCATGAGGTTAAGCAAATTTTGTCCAAGCATTTTGACATTAAAATTTTGGGTGAAGCATCTTTTGTCCTAGGTATTCAGATTTACCGAGACAGATCTTAACACTCATCAGGCCTCTCATAAAATACATATGTTAAGTGAGTGTTATAAAGGTCTAATATGGCAAATTGTTATAAAGGTCTAATATGGCAAATTGTAAACCTGATGTAGCATCAATCTCTCATAGTGAGAGTTTATCTTTGGCATAGTGTCTAAAGAATGAAGTAAAGAGAGAGATTATGAAGAAATCTTCTATATTCTAGTGCGGTAGATAACCTGATATATGCTCAGGTGTGCACTAGGTTAGACATTACATTTATGGTTAAACTGTTTGGTCAATATCTAGTTAACCTAGGAATAGACTATTGGAAAGTAGTTAAGCAAGTGTTGAGATATTTAATGGGAACCAAGGATTATAACCTTGTAGGGAATTCAGATTCAGATTTAAGTTATATGTCTGAATGATCAAAAGTCCACTTAAAGGTACAGTTTTAAGTTTGCAGATGGCACAATGTCGAGGAAGTGTGTCAAGTAGACACGGTTAACTTCCTCGACTATGCATGCAATATGCAGGTTGTGAGGCTGCTTCACAGGCAATTTACTTAAAAACTTGATTTCTAAGTTGTTTACGATTGATTCAGCAGTTAGACCGATTCGATTGTATTGTGATAATCTTGCTGCTATATTGTGTAGTAACAACAAAAAACATCACAGAGTCTTAGTGTTTAGAGGTCAAATATTTGACCATAAAGAGGTTAATATGAAAAGGCGACATTAAGGTTTGGAGCATTTAAGGACTGAGGAACTATAAGTCGATCATTTAACTAAAGGACTTCTCCCACTTGTTTTTGGAAGACAAGTATACAGTATAAGTGTTTTGAAGTCTTTAGACATTTTTAGCTAAGGGATCGTTATGTTTGCTCCACGCACATTTGTACATATATACATTTGATGTCTTATGACAATATGGCAATTCATCAATAAAGATGAACATTGTTTATCCTCAGTAGTACATGTTATCGTACATTATCATAATACGTGTGAAAGTCCTAACATCTGTGTCAATCTTAGGCATTTAAAGGTCATGGGGCATATATATAGATTGACCATGAGCCTATGTCATTTAGACACATACAATTTTATATGGATATCCATGAATTTTGACATGACATAGGGGGATATAAGTTTTTAATCTCATAAATCTTCTCTAATGTAGTTTAACATTCAATTAGAGAGCATAAAAGTTTTCTCTGATGCAGTTTAGCATTTGGTAAGAGGAAATAAGTTTTCTCTAATGTTTTTTAGCATTTAATGAGAGAAAAATGATTTCTTTAATACAGTTTAGCATATGCGGTTTAGTATAAAGTTTAAAGAAATCGAGACCTACAAATAAAGATGATACATATTAGATCATGGAGGTATCATTCTAGTTTGGCATGCTTTATTTTCTCATTCATGTTAGTAAGGTATTAGATAAGTGACTATATTGGAACTATATCACAAATGACACATGTGTTTGATATTTTTCAGTATCGAAAGCCTTGCAGGACGGAATGATGGACTTTGTTATCTTTGGATCAAATGTTTTGCTTTTAAACCTAGTCAACTAATATAGTAGTGTGACTCAACTGAGTTTTTAAACTGTTTTCAACTTGAGTCAACATTACAATTAAGTATTGTCTAAGGGGGAGAATGTTGGATATGTTAGACATTTCCCATAAAGTTAGAAAACAGTTAATTGCATTTTTTATTTTTTCAATAAATTATCAGTTAAGTTACGTAATTTGATCCATATAAAAATAATACAATGGCCTAATAAATGATCTAAGTCAATAGGTCGAAGTCTAGGAGGAAAATAGATCACGATCAATGTGTACTAGACCCATATCAGGCCTATGATGGGGAAGCCGATATGGATGTTATACATAATGGTTAAGGCCTCCTGTAGTTACTCATGTCATTCATAAGCAAAAAGATTCTCTGAACCATTAAGAAAGCTTACATTTTGAAAAAATTGTAGAAAGGATTTACCGCGTTCCGTTGAGCAATTCTCGTGAATTAGACGGTGGTGGATTCATGCTCGTTTAGCTTCGAAAAGCTCGTTTGAAGTTATAAAACTGAAATCAGGTATTTTTCACATTTTTTTGCTTGTTGTCCTTTCACATTCGATTCGAGATACGTAAATAAAGTCCTGTTACGTATTACATTCATGTCAAAAAGCATTAGTTTGACTAACGATTTTATTTTATCAGGCTTTAGAATCATATTGCTTTACTATGTCTGATACATCAGAGTTTAAATTTTGATTCCCATAAGCTTACATAAAATCCCATCATACTGGTATCTGATGTTACAAAATGAGTTTGTTAATTATCCTTGCTTTCTTTCTCTGTCATATTGTTATAAGACGATGAAGAATATTATATTTTGGTTCGCTCGTCATAATGGCTTATTTGCCTTGCTGATGTTTCAACATTCTAAGTCCTATTTTATACTAAATACAATTTTTCTATAGGGTTATGTACTAATTGTTTTCTATTTCTTATATTCAAACTTTTAGTTCAATTGCCTTTAAATGTTCCAATTTGCAAATAATTGATGTTACATTATGTTTGTTGCTATGATGAGGATAGGTCCATATTAGAAGATGGAAAAATATTTAAAAAGTTTTCTCTTTTGGGTGAGAATCACCACAAATAATTTTACTAAATTCAAATCTCCCTTTCATTCATACTTCTAGTAGTTTAAATACAAAAGTTTCCAACTGCTCTACCTAAAATACGAAAGTTTCCAACTACTCTACCTAAAATAAAGGAGCTTAATTTAAATTTGCAAAAAGAATATAAACATTTGAAAGGATAAATGAATGTGCCGGTGTGTTGCGGAGATAACGTTAGTGGGTTTATGGAGTGCAGAAGTGGGGCAAATATGGTAGAGATGTTGACAGTTTCCTAACTCCTCCCCAACTGCATGTTTCTTTGGCAGTTAGGATCTTCAAACCTTATCATTGCCTCCCCCTTTTTTGGAACCTTGTCCTCAAGGTTCAGGATGTTATTTGCCCATAGAGTTTCATCTTCATCACCTTCCAGTAATAGCTGTTGGGGTTTGCAACATCGCTGGCCCAGGGTGAACTGCTTATAACAGTTGAAGCATAATCCTTGCGTTCGATGCATTTGCATTTCATCCCAAGAGATTCGTTGGACAGTGACAATTGGCGAAGCTGTGGGTTATGACAACGGAGTAGCTAACACTTGGTATAGTTGAGTGATCGCACCTCGTGTTAGACCGACATTGTAAATTCATTTGATCCTCCCTCATAAGGGCCAAGCTAATTGCTTCCTTCAAAGACTTGGGTCAGAACACTCTGATTTCACCTGTTATTTCATATTTAAGTCCACCGATAAGTGTTCCCACCAAGGCCCTTTTCGTCCACCCTTGAACTTGGTTACCCAATCACTCGAATTCTTTTTGGTACTCATGTAATGAACCATTTTGTTTTACTTTAGACAAGGCTTCATCAAAATCTTCACCTTCAATAGGCTCGAGCCGAAGCTAAAGCTCCTCTTCAAACACGACCCAAGTGGTTTCTTTCTCTTCTTCCTTGTAGACTCAACGAAGCCATTGCCACCACCGGTTGGCTTCATCTTCTAGGTGATACAAGCCAATGCCATCTTTTGATCTGCAATGGTGTTTTGGTGCTCAAAAAACTGCTCCACGCTGTTAAACCACTCTGTCGGGTCATTGTCGTTGTAGGAAGGAAACTTAAGCTTTGCTAACTTAAAGCAAAATGGTTTTCTCTTTTGGGCGAGAATCACCACAGATAATTTTGTTGAATTCAAATCTCCCTTTCATTTATACTTCTGGTAGTTTAAATACAAAAGTTTCAAACTGCTCTACCTAAAATAAAGGAGCTTGATTTAAATGTGCAAAAGGAACTTAAACGTTTGAAAGGATAAATGAATGTACTGGTGTGTTGCGGAGACAACGTTAGTGATTTTATGGGGTGCAGAAGTGGGACAGATATGATAGCCGTGTTGACAATTTCCTAGCTCCTCCCCAGTTGCACATTTCTTTTGCAGTTAGGAACTTCAAACCTTATCAAATGAGAAACTGAAAGTTACGAAAGTTTTATACATGTAAGGCTTGATGAACATCAAACCTGAGCAGTTACCTAAGCACAATATCTGGGATAATCTGGTTTTACTTGTGATGTTTCACAAGAAACTTTCACTTTGGTTTCCTTTTATCTTCTTCAACTATTGTCCTTTTTCATGAATTGTGTTTTGTAAGATTCAAGCTTGTTAGATCAGATATGGTATTAAAGTCTTGTTCTACAAAGGTGTCATGATGACTTCATATGATGCTCTGATTATTTCCCAGCTCCATTTCATCTGTTCTTTTTTCATAGTTGAGCTTTCGTACCTGGTTTTATAGCTAATAATTCTACATTATGTATCTGCTGCGAAGTTAAAGAAATCACTGGATATTTATGTCTTGAAATATTGATAACTTTCTTATTTGAAACTTGCAGTTCGACTCTGAAGATACGTATTCTATTATTTTATGCGGTGCTGGTGCTTTGATTGCCTTGTGGGTAGCAGCAGCTATTGTTGGGGCCATTGATTCCATTCCGTTGGTATTTATGCATTTACGTTTGATAATTATTAACGAAACCAATTGGAATGATGATTAATTACTCCATCGCCCTATCTTAATACAATGCTTGATTTTGTGGCCCCAGTTTCCCAAGTTGATGGAAGTGGTGGACTTGGCTACATCGTCTGGTTTACTACATGTTACTTGCTTTTTAAGGTAAGCCCTCGTGAGTTAAGATGTGTGCGTACACTTGGAGGAGCAAATGCTAATTGGTGTTTTGGTCTCTGGTGTACTGCAGAAAGATAGGGCAATGTTGGCTACTAAAGTTGAAGAGCTAAAGCAATAGGTCCTTCTTGGTTTATACCCTACACTCAATCATTTTGGTTGTAGTTTAGTAACAAATTATTTAAAGACATTATTTGTTTTATTAATGTTTAGATATATATGATAAATTCCATGGAATAATTGTACATTGCAAATGAAATTATAATGAGATTATAATTATGAGATTCATATTGCATTTATGTATTGAAAAACCATATAGGTTAATGGTTTCACAAACTATCTGATTTTATGTAGTCGTCTCTGACACAAATAAAAACAAAAACTAATCAAAAGAAAAATAACAGATGACACCAAAAATTTGTTAACGCAGTTCGGCACTCCTTGCCTACGTCTATGGGGCCCTCACCCAGATTAATTCTTTCACCGAAGTACAATAGAATTACTCAAGGTTTTACTAAGCCGACATCACTTAACCCTTGATACTATTGCTCAACCTTACTTCTCGTGAAAGATTTTCACACCTAATAATACCATTAACTCGTGTTAACCTCATCAGAGAATTTTTCTCTAATACACTTAACGAAAGACAATTGATAAAAATAACTCAAGTGATTAATCAACTAAAAAAGAAATAACAATACACTTAAGATAAAAAGAAGAAAAACTTCCTGATATAGTTTTTCAGCTCTTCTAAAGATTAATCTGACTGTTATTCACCAATGACACTAACTGATTCACAAAGTCACAGCTGCACTGATAACACATTCACCAACCAAAATATACGCAGCCCACAAAGAAATTAATTGACAAACGTTGCTGCCTAAGATGGAATTATACTTGCACACCACCTACAACCAATTAAAGATGACGCAAGGAAGGAGTAACCCCACGCCCAATCTGCAACTCCCTAACGTTATCTTGCAATACACAACAACGTGAATACTTTCATTCACTTTGTTTTTAACCACCAAAACAAGCAGACCATGGCCACACTTCACATACACATGCAACCCAGAACACGGCAAAGACCCAGACACACTCACAAGAAGTCACACACACACCACACACAATCTGCCACAATCAATGACAAAGACACTAAATAGAAAAATGCAACAACCATCCAAGACAACCTTCTTCAATCAACGACACACTAAGAAAAGTGTAGCTTATAAATGCACAACATGGGTTGTGTGTTTATCCA
>JAOSBO010000009.1:20569303-20579886 GCA_027563915.1 Erythroxylum rotundifolium | reverse complement strand
ATGTTTGGTACATGAATCTTGATGATGATTCATGAAGTGATGATGGAAATTGTATTTGAAATATATCATGCTTATGGAAATCATGTTTCTGAAATGTGCCTTTTTGCAATATTTTTACAAGTTATGAAATTCATGTTTGTTATTGGGTTTGTGGTGTCCATGATGTTATGTCACGTGCAAGTTAACCATGTTAAAGGCTTCTCCCACCTGCCTGCTAGTGGCATGGAGCTCTATTACAGACTCCCTCATATTTATTAGAGCTTCGTAAGAACTCCCTCATGTATATGGTTTAGCTACAAGGCTTCTCCATTAGGGTTATATGGACTACCCAAACCATTTTAATGCTTGCTTATGTTATTTATGAATTGTTTGACAAGTTTGAGAAATACATGTTTTATGGTTTCAATGCATTTTACTATGACGTAAATATTTTTAATAGTTTTGCTTGTTTCTCAGCTATAAACTTGTTTCCTATAAGCTTTTAGCTCACCTCTTTTCTCCCCATCTCTAGGTGACTAGCAAGAGATTGAGTGATCGAGAGTCAAGGCACCACTTCAAGTATACAATTTTTTGTATTTAAGTTAGTATATGAAAACTTAAGGCTTTAGCCACATTTCAAGTATTACTCATTCATGTATATTTTGTATTATGAGTCCGACAATGCATTTGTGTCTTGAAATGCCCATTAAAACTTTGTAAAACTACATTCTTTTGAATTTAATGAAATATATTTATTTTTTGCTCATGACTTTCCAAATTGCCGTATTGCATTTTCAAGCCTTCATAGAGGTAAAATTTGTGTTCTAACTTCATAGGAAAAACTATATTAATCTAGGCTGATTTAGATAAAGTTATCTATTTGGAATTTGTAGTTTATCCTCTTAGCTTTCCAATGATATAAAGTTTGTAATTTTTCGACATCAGAATTGAGAGATATGATTTTTACAAGTTAGTGACACTGCACAGGGTGCATGCTGGACACTTTATAGCTTTTTTTTTTAAAACAATCCTATAGAGTGATGGTCTCACATTTTTCTTACAAATTAGAATCTAGAAATGGGGCCTAACATCTAATAAGCTTTAAGTTAAATTAGATAAATGCAAATTTGTGGGATATCTGAAAGAGAGTTTCGCTTATCAATTTTATCATCCTATTGAGCAAAAGGGGTTTGTCTCAAGACATGCTACATTCTTAGAAAGAGAATTTATTCTCAAAGAAAGTAGTGGGAGTGACATTGAACTTAGAGAAGTTCAAGACCCACAAATTCACATTGAAATGGAATAAGAACCTTAAGTTGATGCTTACGATGTACAACCGAGAGATCAAGAGCCATATAGTCCACGACGAACAAGTAAGATGTGTCCTCCTCCCACTAGATTAGCTCTACATACTGAGTAGAAAGGGTAATGTATCACTTATACATGATGTGCCTACTATGTTTAAAAAAGCAATGTCTAATATTGATTGTTTAAGATGGCAAGAAGCTATGAGGTCTGAAATAGAATCCATGTACATTAACCAAGTATGGACTTTGGTTGATGCACCTACTAGTATTGTACCTATTGGATGCAATTGGGTTTTTAAGGGAAAAACTAACATGGATGGTAATGCACATATGTATAAAGCAAGGTTAGTGGCTAAAGGTTACAAACAAAAACAATAAGTTGACTTTGATGAAACCTTTTCGCCAGTAGCTATACTAAAATCCATCAAGATCTTGTTGACCATAGCAGCATATCATGATTATGAAATCTGGTAGATAGATGACAAAACTGCATTTCTCACTGGGAATTTACAGGAGGATGTGTATATGATACAACCTGAAATGAATCCAAGAGATTTCCTAATCAAATATGCAAGTTGCAAAGGTACATTTATGGATTTAAGCAAGCATCACATAGTTGGAACATCCGTTTTGATGAGACAATTAAAGAGTTTCATTTTATCAAAAATTTGAATGAACCATGTGTCTATAAGAAGGTTAGTGGGAGTGCAGTCATTTTCTTTGTACTATATGTAGATGACATGTTGCTAATTGGAAATGACATACCTATGCTACAATTTGTAAAGATCTGGTTATCCAAGAACTTCTCTATGAAGGATATAGGAGAAGCAACTTATATTATGGGAATAAGAACTATAAAGATAGATTAAAAAGGTTGCTTGGATTGTCCCAATCCATGTACGTAGATAAAGTACTAAAAAGGTTTAGCATGGAGAATTCTAAAACGGGATTCCTTCCCATATCGCATAGGATTTCTCTCTCACAAAGTATGTGTCCAAAGACATAAGAGGAGAGAGATAAAATGGATTGTATTCCATATGCTTCAGCAATTAGATCAATCATGTATGTGATAATGTATACTAGACCAGATGTTTCTTATGGTTTGACCTTAACGAGCAGGTTTCAGTGTAATCCTGGTGAGGGTCATTGGACGGCTATGAAAAATATCTTAAAGTACTTGAGAAGAGCTAAAGGTGTTTTCTTGGTTTATGGAGGAGATGAACTGAGAGTTCAAGGATATTCAGATGCTAGTTTCCAGTCAGATCATAATGATAGGAGATCACAGTCAAGGTACATCTTCATTCTAAATAGTGGTGTCATAAGTTGGAAGAGTTCTAAACAACCAATCATTGCAGATTCAACAACCGAAGTAGAGTACATTTCAGTGTTAGAGGCAAAAAAGGAAGCAGTTTGGATCAAGAGGTTCATCACTGAACTTGGAGTGGCTCCCAGCATTGTTGAGCCTATAGTATTGTATTGTGACAACAACGGTACTATTGCACAAGCAAAGGAACCCAGATCTCATCAACAGTCCAAACATATACTCAGAAAGTTTCACTTGATCAGGGAGATAGTAGAGCGGAAAGACATAGCATTGGAGCGAGTTCCCACAGAAGAGAATCTAGCATATCTTTTTACTAAGCCATTGTCTCAAAAGAGACATTATTTATATATAAATGGGTAAGGTATTAGATTCATAGGAGATTAGCTTTAGTGCAAGTGGGAAATTGTTAATTTATGTCCATGTAGCCAATCAATTGGATGCAAATTAATGTATGACATTATTTTGAATTAATGAAAAAGACTTGATTTATCTGTATGTATTAATTTAATTAATATTTTATGATTTAATACTAAAGATAAAATTCTTGGAATAATTACTGTGTAATTGAAATTTGATGAGATCACAATTATGAGATTTAATTTACACTTAGTATTATTCTTAAATGTTCATAGTTGTAGTTTTATCAAGACGTGATATTGTTAAAATGATAAAACTAGCACACATTATGTTTCTTTCTTATAAAGAAAGTAATTGATCTTGTAAATTAAGGTATAGAGATACTTAAACTAATGTGTGTGTGATTATTAGAGAATAAGTCATTAAACTGACTCGATTATGAGAATTCCACATAGAATATTATTTATGTATCTATGGATTATCTTATAATAATGGTCGTATAATTGATCCTCAAACTTGAAGATTACCAAAGTATCTCATGTGAGAATTATTGTGTTTTAATACTAGTTATGAATTGTCCTAGGATAATTTAGTCGGTAGTAATTGGATACAGTATGAACCATATGTAGATAGTTGAGTAAGTCAATATAGGATTCGTCACTCTAAAGTAATTAGAGAGAATATTCTACTGTTTTTGATTCGTAATGATTTATAGAATTCTTTGATGAATTGACATTTGAAAAAGTGTTTTCAAATGTCAATTATAAATCAATTACTAATTAGCAAGAACGAATATAATTGACCAAAAGAGTAGACACTGTATTTATACTCTGTCTAATTAGAATATTAAATGATGAAATAAATTATACTTCATAGCCATGCAAGAACAGGTTAAGTTAATCACTTTGACATTTCTAATATTTGGGTAATCGTGACACGTTGTTAGACGTCAATCATGATTTATGATTATGAATTGTTTAATTGGAGAATTAAAGATAAATTAAAAGAAGTTTTAATTTATTTAATTCTAATTGTAAATTAAAATTGAAATTTATAATTATTTCCAATTTACTAGGAACCTAATGAGTCACTCATCAAAGAGCAGTTTGTGAAAGAAAAAATCAATTTAATTAAGTTGGACTTAATTATAAAGTTTGAAAAACTTTGGGGATCAAATATGAGATATTTGATTTTATTAAAATTAAATTAAATTAAATTATTTATAATTAGAATTTGATTTTAATTATAATTAAAGAAATTTAATTTTAATTAAAGACCCTTATGATTTTTCTATTTATAAAGGGAAGAACATTTTTAGAAGCTAGTTTTTTCTTTTTTCTCTCAAATTAGTCTTGAGAATTGCTCTGTGAATACCATCAGAGGTTGAACATTTAAATAACTCGTAATTGATCAAACTAAAAAAGTTTCAATAGTTTTTCAATAGTAAGACGAACAAGATACGATTTCTAATTCGTTTTCATTTTATTCAAGTTTATTCAATTATCGAGATTTGCTCTAATCCATAAAATTGTTTGTTTTTCCACTACTTCCGTAATTCGATTACAGTTGGATTCTAATAGAACAAGGATCATATAGGCGTCCAATTACCGTTTTGAACTTTTGATAGGTTCATTGATAAGACTGCAGCTGAAGTGCCAAGACACAAGACAGGTGCAGGGTTTATAATCTGTCGTGTTTTCCATGCACAAGAGATCTCTAGGACCACAAGAAGCTTTTGCTACTTTGAGTTGCAATTTTGATGTTTTCTCTCCTTCTTCTGGGAAGATGAATAAACCTTGTGTAGGAAAAGAGCAAAGTTAAATTGCCTGGGAAGATAACAAACTCACCAATCTGAAATGTCTATGCATCAGATAACAAAGCTAGTGATGGACTTTGGGACACAAATACGAGAGTGACAAGTAACTTTCATGACAGTTGTGCTCGAGAAATGAAATATATATTATTGGTGGATGATGTGTTCCAACTTCCAAGGGTGAAATGTCGAAATCACATGGGTTGTTGATATGAACCTGAGCATTGGCTTGGTCAAGTATGGAAGATGAGTCGGGGTTTTCATCACATGGGGTGGCCTTTGCTCAATTAAGAAACGATGAAGACCCTCCGTGGCCTGTTTTATCAAGAGACTCGTAATTAGTTATACCTTCATTTTCAATCTTTCACGCAGGTCGCCATCACCCCACATTAATCAAGTTGAAGTTCTTGACATTAATGAGAAAGCTATGGTGGTTAGGAGGACCAAATTTAATCCACGAAATTAATTTGTGTTGTTTACGATAAATATCATTTGCAAAGATGAAGTTTGTAACATTTCCATGGATTGGGAATGAGGAATGTTAGATTTGAAGTTGAATTATGTACATGACTTAAGCTGAGTCAACAATATTTCCTTTTTTCTCATCTATCCATCAACCATTAATTGAACCTCTTTACGACTAAGGTTGCGTTCTAGTTCAAAGCTTTCGTATTCCTTGACTCTGATTTTATTTTTCTTTTCTACTTTCCTCCCATTGTCTTCCATTTTCCCTCTCAATATGAAAAGACATAGCTTAGATACAACACCCGAACGAGAAGATGAACCAGTTGTATGTTAGAAGGCCAGAGCATGATGGGTCTTGCTTAAAAATTAAAAAGCTTGTGTTGGTCAGCAGTCTCCTTAATGAGATTAGATAATTAGCAATGAATGATTAAGAAAACAACGAGGCTTCATTCAATTTTCACAACAATAACAACAATATCCAATATTAATCTCACATACATGTAAAATTTGGAAAGATTTAATAATACGCCCTCTTATTCTTATCATTTAATCTTCAGTGTGGGACACATTCATTCAAGCAACGGGAGCATGCTCTTTTTCTTTTATCCCTTATTGTCCTAATTAATTTTATCCTCGTATTAGTATTAGCTACTAAAAATTTTGTTACATATTTTTAAAAAATTCAATTCTTTAGGTTCTTATCATTCTCCTAGTCAGATTATTATCCTTTATTACTTTAAACGCAAACCGTGCTTTTATATTTGTAACTATTATCGTTTTATACAAAAAGACTATTTGTAATATCATCATTTTGACAACATAATTAGTGTTTCTTGATCACATAACCTAATTAATCTATAGGCAATAGCTCTACGCATAAGTTTGCTTGGTCATTGATTGCAAACTCAAGAAAATGGGTCCAAACTCAACCAGGAACTTGTTGCTATTTGCCAAGTGGCGAGGAAGTGATTAATACCCAATACAATTATATCTAAAACCATTCAAGAGTTGACCATCAATTCTGTTTCCACATATGAACTGAAAATGAAACATATCCTCTCCAACAATCAACTGTTTCTGTTTGCAATAAACCCAACTTTTTATCCTTATAGAATAATTACTCTTTTTAAAAGTGGGAGCAATCAAAGAATTTATAGTTTTCTTTATATAAAAGAAAGATAGCTATTCTAGAATAAAAGGGTAATCGATATATAAATTTCAGAATTTTATCAAATTATTTTAATATATATTATTTTGCAATTGACATTTAAATATATGTGGTGTTTGTATAATTTTTCTAACTTGATTTTATCATTGAATTTTATTAAAAATAATAAGATACGATTGCAATAAAATATTAATTTTTTTAATCAATTTAAGATAATAAAAATATATTTTTAAAATAAACAAAATCGTTTATATCATTTACGCTAAATAACAAATCGTTATCCTAAACGAAGTCTTATCGTATTGACAACTCGAAGTGGAGCGAGCCACGGTCAACCTGCCAAGCGTGCCAACCCAGCCACGTGACTCGCTATATCTAAGGGCATGATCCACGCAAAACAAAGATGTGTCGCTCATAAATTCGACATAGATCAGAATCAAAAGGAATTGTTTGCGGATTCAAATGGGAACTTTGGTTCCATGTAAAAAACGTCTATGTTAAGCAATAAAATGACCACAGACATTAATTATATTCAAATTAGGCTACAAAGACCGTTTCAAGATAGCGATTTAACTCTTTTAAGTGTTCACACAACACCAAAGCAGAACATTCAGAAAAACTGAAAGGACTTGTAGAGACTTGAGTCAAATTAGCAGTTGAGCGAGTTTGTGTTGTGTTTAATTTAATATATTTTTTAATAATAGATAACCTATAATTATTATTTTTAATATACATTGAATAATTTTTTTAGAAAATATATAATAATGCACTTTGATAAATTTACCATATCCAATCAAACAAAATATTGTATTCAATTAATTGATACTCAAATTTGACACAAAATAACCAAATCTTAACAAAGGGCAAAGGGCCAAATTTCAGACTTTTCTGATTTGAACTTGTTATTTTACGATTAAATAAGAATAATTTTTTCAATTGCTCTAAGATTTACTCTTAATTATCAAATCTTAACGGGTATAGAAAAAGAAGAAAAGTAAGTCTGGTTAATTTATACGTCTTCACACCAATCTTCTACTTTTCGTCCACTTCACGAGTCTAACTGCATGCAAATTAACCTAAATTACGGTCTTGCATTCAGAATCTTTTCTACCCTCCACTCGATTTATGTTCCACTATGGTACCATGAACAGTCATAAATAAGATAAAAACGCGGAACATACCTGCCAATTGGAAAGTGGAAACCCCAAACACCGGAATACGATTTCAATTGGTTTGGCTGCCAATTGATCACAACGGTCCACTTTACAGTTCCATAGAAAGCTCGGACTTTTCAACATTCCTATTCCTTTAAATTACTCATATCTTCACTTAGAATTCCCACTACCATGGTACTATTTGTCTTACGTAGGAAAAAGGTGGCAGGCGACACAAGTAAACGAAACATAATTAGAGAGAGAAACGGAAAGATCATCTGCAAAAGTAAAGGGGAATAGAGTATGTTTAGCAAGCTTTAAGCTTTGATTTATTCACCTTTAACTAAATGCATGTGCAGTGTCAGTTAAAGGGCAGGGGTATTATGATTCTTTCAATAATGGACAAAGCCTTAATGATTAGTAAATTTCATGAATGTATATGCGCGTGAGTGAAAAAAGATGGAGAGAGACCCGATACCCTTTTAAGTTTCTTTTTGTGTATATTAACCAGTCTTCAGTTTTTTTTCTTTTCCAGCCATTATCCAGCTGCCTTCTTTTGCTTTGCTCTTCCGTTCCATGTGACCCGACTTCGTCTTTCCTTCACTCCTCTACTCATTCGTCTTTGTAACTCTTATCATACTCTATAGTTTACTTGGTTATTTTTGTTCGCACGGGAATGCCAAAGCAAATCTAAGGCCTTTGTCTCTCTAGCTGCGTCTTATCCTGATGTGGGCAGCAGAAATCAGACATCTGGATGGAGTTAAGAGTAGCAAGATGCTAACTTTTGGAGGATATTAAACATGGGTTTTTGCTTTCATCTTCAATTTACTTGAGGTACTAATATTTCCGGTTTTTTTGTTCCTAGCTCGAGGGAAGTGTTGTAGGAAAAAGGGTCTTGACTCGTGGGTAAAATGAGGGACTTCCCTTCTTGTTTTGGTGAAACCGGTGTTCAAGTTGTTGATTCCTCGTCTTCAGGGGCCAGTAAAGCTGCTCAAAACTTGGTCACTTGTTTGTATCAATGTAAATTGCGTGGCCGTTCTTGCTTGATTACGGTTTCTTGGACCAAGAATCTAATGGGTCAAAGCTTTGGTGTCACAATCGATGATTCATCGTGCCAATCTCTCTGTAAAGTTGATATAAAACCATGGCTGTTCTCTAAGAGAAAAGGGTGCAAAAATTTAGAGGTCGATTCTGATAAGATTGATATCTACTGGGACTTGTCAAACGCTAAATTTGGTTCAGGGCCTGAGCCCCTGGAAGGATTTTATTTGGCCATTGCATTTAATCAAGAAATGGTGTTACTTCTTGGGGATATGAAGAAGGAAGCATACAAGAAAATTGGCTCTATCCCAATGAATTCAGGTGCAAATTTAATTGCCAAGAGGGAGCACATACTTGGGAAGAAGTGTTTTGGTGCAAAAGCTCAATTCTGTGATTGGGGGCAGCTGCATGATATCATGATTGAGTGTGATACTGTCGATCTTAAGGATCCATGCCTCGTGATCCGTATTGACAGTAAGATGGTAATGCAAGTGAAGAGGCTAAAGTGGAAGTTCAGGGGCAACCAAACCATATTGGTGGATGGGATACCAGTTGAAGTTTTCTGGGATGTCCATAATTGGCTGTTTGGTAATGCTATAGGCAGTGCAGTTTTCATGTTCAAAACTTCCTTGTCTGTGGAGAAACTAAAGTCCAACCAATCCATTTTTGATCCCCCTGTATTGACCTGGTCTCACTCTCAGCGATTCAAAGATTACCAGTTACGAGGTCTTGGCTTTTCTCTTGTCTTGTATGCTTGGAAGAACGATTAGGTGCTGCACTTTGTTGTCGATTGTTAACATATACCTCTTGAACTGTTTTTCGATATTGAATTGAAAGAGATAGAGTCGATGAAACTTAAGTTTATTCATTTGTTTCCTTCTTCATCCCTTTCATGGGAAATATATTACATGGGTGCACCATATCACCGCCCTTGGTTGCTTCTAGTGATTCAGCCAATGAACGAGGTGTTGATGAATAACCCATTTGATTTCCTGCGAACAATCTTGACTGATGTGAGATACCCTATTTCTGTACTCACATTACAGCTGACGTTAGCAGGAATTCTGAGGTTTTTATTGGAGCAAAGGAAAACATTTAATTTCTTTTTCCATTACCTTAGATGAATTTGTGTACGCTGCTACTTGTTTGTTTCCAGGGTTGTAGTTCTTTCGAATTGTTCTGTGCCGGATCATCTTTGTGTCTAAAAGAAGATGAATACATGTAATTCGATTGCAATAGCAACCCATTCAACAGATTTGTTAAAATTTCCCAAGAACACAAGAGATACCTTGTGCCATGTACGAAGAATTAATTTCAGAAGATGAGTACTTTTCTCTGCATTTAAGGAATATGTTGTTTAACATTCTTATTAGGTGAAGATTTAGTAAACGAGGAAACCGTGTGGATAGTCATAAAGCGGCATGCTTGAAAGTTTGTTACTTTTCTATTCATTACAGAAATCAGTCTTAATCACAATTTCTGGTGCTATGTCTATTCCTTTCCTCTGTTTATCCTTAATCGAGAACAATTAATAAGTGCCTTCTTTTACGAAACCATAACATTGAAATGACTCCAAAGCACTACTTGGAGCAGAGTCTTGGTAAGTTCTAAGGACTTAGCTTGGAAAATAAGCAAATACAGAAAATTAGAGGCTTAATTGGGACGTTAAAGTTTAATATAATACTAACCAAGACCAATTGAGAATACTTTATTTCTTACTTAAAGAAAAAACAGTCTCCTCCACTGTGATTTATTTATTGCAAAAATTTAGAAAAAAAGCATTCTTCTCCACCGTGGTCTACAATCCTTTCCATGGAATCCAATATGCATTAGTAAGAAAAGAAAAAGATGAGCCAAGTAAAGCAAACTCACCTCATAGGAAAAAGGTGATTCCCCCTATTCTAATTAAAGAAAAGGTAAAAAAGAAGACTCTAAAGACAGATTATGAAAGAGAGTATATGAGGACTGTATTATG
>JAOSBO010000009.1:20540648-20553991 GCA_027563915.1 Erythroxylum rotundifolium | reverse complement strand
TCAATGAATGCATGTACAAATAATTATAATGTGCAAGATCAATAATGTCGTGTATGTGTAAGCCACATTATGCATAAGCATGAGTTATGCTTCCTAATTTCTCATTAATCTCTGATAATCACCATTTTAACCCTAATTGAAGTGATAGGATGTTACATGAGGAACTAATTACTTAAGAATTTCAAGGACCAGATATGGGTTCCTTGAGTCTTGGTGATATCTATTTGGGTTGACCAATGTCCCCAGCAGTATTCATAATATGATGAATAAAGTGTTCCAACCTTATTTGGATCAATTAATGATTGTTATCATAAGATGATAATTGAGTATACCCAAAAAGCTTAAAGGAATATTTTGAATACTTGAGGTAAATCTTACATATCATGAAGGAGAAACAATTATATGCCAAATTTAATAAGGCTGAATTTCAACTTAATCAAGTAATATGCTGGGTCATATAGTACCTAAACATGGCATATTAGGAAACCCAAAGAAAACAGAGGTAATGAAAAAGTGAGAAACTCAGAGGAATATATATATGAGATCCGAACTTTTCTAGAATTAGCTGGATATTGGATATTACTAGAGATTGTCGAGCGATTTTTACTAATCTTGCCCTTTGACAAGGCTTTTGAGGGAAAATTTGTTATTCAAATGAATTAATGAACGTAAAAAGAATTTTGAGGAATTAAAAACACTGATGTAATTATACCATCTAGATTTGGAGATTTTGTAGTATATAATGATGTTTCACACCAGAGATTAGGATGTAATCCAATGCAGCATAATAAAGTGACTTTGTATGCATTGAGACAATTAACGTCTCATGAGTTGATTAATTGATACATGATTTAGATTTACTGCAATAGAAATTGCTTTGAGAACTTGGACACATTATATGTACAATGAAACATTTTGGATATATATAAATATACAGATCATTAAAGTTTAAGGTAATTATTGAGTTTGAAAGAATTGCATACGAGACTGAGACAATGGATAAAATTACTTGAAGATTATGATGTATAAATGAGTATTATTCTGGCAAAGCTAGTGTTATAGTTGATGTATTAAGCAAACAATCCAATAGCAGTGTAACACAAATTAAGATATTGAGGTTACCAAATCTAGTGCAATAAAGAACATAGAATGTCGAGTTAAATTTTGGGCAAATTGAAGTATTATTAGCTACATTGAATTTAGATCTTTTTTCATCAAAGGATTAACAAGCCCAAACTGAGGATTCAGAATTAGTGAATCTTATTGAAAATTTTAAAATGAATCCAAATATGAGTTTGAATAGGAAAAATGATATTTTGTGATTTTAGTAAAAAGTATGTGTACCTGAAACAGACGATTGAGTAAAGAGATTATTAGAGAAAGCATAGATCGTAACCTATGCTATACATCCTTGTAGGAATACGCTAAAATAGCATTTAGCAGCTAAGGGTGTAGAAGCAAATGGCTGAATGTATGATTGAATGTTTGATTTGCCAACAGTCCTAACTATTGGAGATATGCTTAGAGCTTATATTTTGGAGTTCATAAGAACATGAGGTCAAGATAAAGTTTTGATTGATTTTAAGCATAACAATCATTATAACTGTAACAACGGTAGAACATCTTATGAGGCATTATATGACAGAAAGAGTTATTCACCTATATATTGGGATAAAGAAGGCCTAAGAATAGTTGAAGGCTAGAATCGATTCGAGGTACCGTTGATAAATGACATGAATTTGTGGTAGAAATTAAGTGATTCCAAATAAAAAGAAACTCGGTAGAAAAGATAAATTAAGCCAAAATGTATTGGTCCATATGAGGTATTAAGGAAAATAGGACCATTGACTTATGAGTTAGCTTGATCAACAAAAGATGTATCATATTCCCAATATGTTAAGTGTGAGTATGTTTAAGAAGTATCGGAATGAACTGTCACAAAAAATGAAATTTATGAGTAATTTTATATATATATATATTAAGGAATTAGTTAAGATAGTGTGGTATCTGAATAATTCATTTCATCATATATAGTCATCTAGAAGAAATTATTTGAGTGAGGTAGATACATAGGAAACAAAGGAACATATGAGGAAATAATATCCCCACTTATTCGATGAATAAGGTAAGAATCTCGAGGACGAAATTTCTTAAGGAGGGGAGAATTGTAACATCACGATTTCCCATGCTAAGGGTTAGAAACCTAGAATAATGTACATGAGAGATATCAATGAGAAAATTAGGAAATGAATTCCATGCTCATGCATAATATAGCACACACGCACGTGAATTTGATTATTGCACACATTACAATAATTGTTCATGCACTCATTTGACATTTAATGGATATAATTGATACTTAACGTGATTATAATGTGAATTGTGGATTATGTGCCTTGAAAATTGAGTTGGTGTGTTTAATTAGTGATTTAAAATTTTTAGTGAAAATTTAGAAAAAAACTAAATTTCTAGGTAATTTTGGACTAGGAAAAATGTAGAATGGCAGAACGATTGACAAATGGTAGTAGAAATTAATTTTCAAATGTCTGTAGAAATAATTTATAAATGATATTAATATTTAATGACAAGTGTCATAGAAAATTGAGACAATTGGGTTAGAAATTGGAGACAAATGGACAAAGAAATTAAGTATTCGTTAGCATCCCAAGAAAGAGACATTTGTAAAATTTTAAGTGGAAGGTGTTATGAAAATTGTCATAACACCCACCAAATTTTTATAACCCACATTTTATGCCCATTTGAAAGACTTTTTCTATTGTCTTTCATTTTATCCCACAACACATGCTTCTTTTCTTCATCTTCATCAATCTTCTTCTCTCCATTCATGAAACGCCCTCACAACTGCTCTCTAAGTTCAAATCTTGCACCTTGCTACTCCAACCAAGATCTTTGTTATCTCTTCTTCTTGAGGAAGACGCAATCTTTTCCATCTTATTCTTAGAAGAAAATGATCGTGTAAAGCTTGGAAAGAGTAGGGTTTTTACATTATTTTCGAAGATCTTAAGGCTTAAACAAGTAAGTGACAAATTGTTATTTATGATTTGTTGAATGAAGCATGTATAAAGATAGTTAGGGTTAAATGATCATGAAACGAGGGTATATATATGCTGAACGTAAATAAGAAAATTTAGGTATCTAAATGCCTTGTTTTTACATGTACAATGAGTAATGATTCATAAACTGATGTAGTGATGCTTTTGGGTTAAAATGATTATGAGAATGGTGTATAAAGAAGTGCTGAAATGTGATTACTGAATAGATGTTTTATGCTTGTTTTGATTATATTAACATGAACTTCTTTGATTGTTTTAGAGATGAACTAAAGTTAGTTTAGAGCTCATAAAAAGGAGTACTATGGTGTCTTGAAATAAGATGGATTAAGGTGATAGTTAGGAATGAAATGAAGGTGAAAAATGAAGTGGAATAAGTGTAGAAAATTTGACAGATAAATGGAGTTTTCATGTTTTGTTTTAATGTTACATGAATTTTTGGGTAGTTATTATATGGATGAACTAGAATAATTTTGAGGTTAAATAAGGGGCTAATGTGGTGTCTTGAAATTAGGTAAATTGGAATGATAAGTTAGAAATGAAATGAAGGAAGAAATGAAGTTAAAATTGTGCAGAAAATTAATGGTGCATGTGGATATTAACATGTAATGTTTTGGTGTGTAATAATGTGGATGTTAGTAATTGGAATAAAAGCGAAGTGGAGTGAATTATAAGATAAAGAAATTGATTGTATAATGCCTCAAAATGAGGAGAATTAGGATGATAGTTTATAGATAAAGGAAAGGTGACAATGGAGTTAAATTTGTGCTAAAATATTGAAGAATGTATAGTCATGGTTGATGTTATGTTTAAGTGATTATGATCAACAATTTTGTATGATGTGTTTTGTGGATGTTTTGAGTTGGAATGGAGGTGAGAATGAAGAGAAATTGAAGTAGGAATGATGGATATGCATAATATGGGTTAGATGTAACTTAGGGGTTGAAAATCTAGAAATTTGACCTATAAATATCCGTTAGGTGGACTTCATGTCTGCTGGGTAGACATTCTCTATAATTTCAGTGTTCTAGCTTTATTCATGTCCGTTTGGAGGGACATACATGTTCGCTGGGCGGACATTTTCAGGAAAATTTCATAAATGTGAAAATTTGACCCTTAGACAGTAAAATCTCTCTTTGGTCTTCAGAGAAGTTGTAGAACTCGAAATCCTATTCAAAACTGTACTTGAATGACCTTAATTCGTCCTTCATAATGAAAGTTATGCTTATTGTACCAAATCATGTACATATATGAATTATTGACTTTTCAATGCTTTCCTATGATGTAATTAGGCCTAACTGGGATCTTGAATGAGCCTAGTGGATGATGAATGAAGCGATTAAAGTAATAAAAGTGTATTAGGTACTAAAGAATGATTGAAAGATGATGTTAATTGATTAGGAGACACGTATTAAGGAAAAGTATCCAGGATTGTCAATATGAACATGCATTATAGATTATACATTACACATATGTATATGTGTACAATTGAATGTTTATGTGGTTATGCAATTAATAATGTGTGTGCATTATATGTGTTATATAATGTTGATATACAGGATAGAACATCAGCATCCAATCGTTTTCGTATTAGGGAAGCTAATGCTAATCTGGAGCGTACTGTGAGTTGACCTAGATGTTCTCACTTCAATTGTTTGTTCTGTTTTAAATCTTTTAATTGAATTATTATTGATATAAATATGATTGATTCAAGACATTGTTCGATGAAAAATGTGAATGTGAATGTGTAGATTGAGGACAAATGATTGATTGTATCTATGCAAATGTGATGCACTCCACTGTATGAATGCATGAACAAATAAAGGTTGTTATGACCTAAGTAGCCACCGAAAAAGAGCTTAAAGCTCAGAAAGTAATTAAGAGCTAAAGGCTCACAACGTATAATGAGCCCTGTCTTCCTAATGGATATGGGACAGTTATTAATGAGCCCAGTATCCACAATGGATACGGGACAGTTACAGGAACTCAGTCACAACAATAACAATTGGAAGTGAGTCTAATGAGCATTGCATAGACATATGATATTTACGATTAAATAACTGAATTGAAATGTTGGAATTGTTTTGAATGTGAAATGTAAAATAGTGAATAAAGGGATATATGATGCTATATGATGAATTGACGAAATACTATACATTATATGATGACATGAATTGTATATGAATTGAATATGAAATTGCTGTGTTATATAATTGAGTGAGCCATCGAGGACGGTCCACTCACTGAGTTCGCAAAACTCAACCCAATATTTGCAACCCTTTTCAGGCTCAGAGAGATCTCCAAGGGAAATTGGAGTCTAACCACTGCATTCAAATATAAGATAGAGGTCGGGATCAGTTGGCATCTGCATTTGTATTTGATTATTTTGTATTAAAGTGTATATTCACAAGTACTCTACAATGTGTATGTAATTGATTCTGTAATGCAATGATATTATGACTAAAAGTGTCTTCTATTTGTAATGGGCCCAAGTGACTACTGAAATTCTGACGACATGTATAATGGTTTTAAAACTTATGATTGAAAATGTTTTATGAATAAAAATATGTCATAATTGATTATTTATTTTCGGTAATATGTGAGTGTTGTTGAAAAAAAATTTGTAATGAGACTTATTTGACAGCTCTAGTGCGCTGCTTTCATTGGATGTGTCTCAGAAAATCCTCGAGATGTACAAATACTTGCTCAGTGGAAGTGGGGTGCTACATTAAGAATGATCCTATCAATCCACTGCTATAATAGTTATCGTGATGTGGGCTAGACCTTTCTAAAAATAAAACAACTACTAGAAGCTACCTCAAGCCATAAAACACTCAATTTTGTAAATGCCTACTTAGTATATATCCAAATAAAGATGAATAAAGTGGATAAAAAAAGAACATCCTTCATCACCTACAAGGGCATCTATTCTTACAATGTAATACCATTTGATGTAGGGTTATTTACTGAAGGATGATAAGCCTTTTTTTCAAAGGCAATCTAAAAAGAATATAAAAACATACATAAGCAATATGACAACAAAAATAAGAGAAGGGGTGAAAATATATCATACTTAGGAGAAACGTATATGGGTATATAACTCAAAGGAGTAGAAAATACATATAAATATGAACATGGTAGTTCTAAAAGTAATAAACGATGTATAAAAATTAATAACTAGGATAGCAAGTGTTCTTAGATTCCTACTAGATTTACATATCGCTACTTGCATAAACCTAAAGAGTTCGAGTGGACAAAAGAGGGTCATCAAGCCCTTGATCAATTAAAGAATTTTTTTAAAAGCAAACTACTTTTTTTGACACTGCTTCTAACCTTAAAACTTAAGACTATTAAATTTATATTAGACTTTAGGTTAATGAGGTATATGATATAAGGATGGCAAATGGTCAAGTTTAAAATAACAAAGTTTTTCCTAGCCTAAAGCAGTTTTAGTTGGCACTTTTGAGCTTAAGTTTAACCTAAAATGGATGTAGCAGCGACTTGTTGTAAACCTAGAGTATTTGTCTAATCTAGAATGTATAATTATTTCTTATACTAAAGTGATCTATTAGTATGATAATAAATCATTTAATTGTATTTCTACCATCACTTTATTATCAAATACTAGATTCACAAGATCGACCATAAGTACCTCCATATTCTACTAGATAAAGTTCAAAAATGGACTAACATGCTAATCCCGGGCTAGTTTTTCATCTTTAATATGAGATAAAGGAACAAATTTGGTTACGAAAGAGAATCATAGAGAATGTCATCTCTCCAAAATAAGAGCAAACAATGTTGTGACTCTAAAAAGGGTATTTTATTAAGAACAAGAAGAATCAAAGTTATAAGATAAAGAGACAAAACAATAATATGTTCCTAAATAAGAAAGACCATACCTCTCCTATAATTGAATACATCCAAAACAACAAGCTCCTTAAACATTTAAGAGAGGTTAAGATAAGCATATAGTAAGTTGCTAAATATGACATTATTGAGGGATAGCATTATGCGCTCCTACATGCTACCTTATTTAAAATGCATACCTTAAAAAAAATGGAAAATCCTTGCAAGAACTTATAAAAGAGTATGTGGAGCTGATAAAAAAGGATCATCTATAGCACATGGAATTTTAAGGTAAGGATATTATTGGATTATCATTTATAATAAAACCCAAAATATACAAAACAAAAGTGTGACAAATATCAAAGACATTATAAAATACACATTTTGCTTTTTCTGATTCCTACCTTATATTCAGTGTGATTCCTTTTGCATAATTGGGATAGACATTATAAATAAATTCCATTTTTAATGAGAAAATTGAATGCCTAGCAAAGCCACTTACCAATGTGATATGAAAGTCAATGAATAACTTCTTGAATAAGAATATCCTTTGCAAATATAACATTCCTTTTAGTAATTATGATAGATAACGATACTTAATTTGATAACAAGGCCTTAAAGAATTATGTGATGACTTAGAAATAAAACATTGCTTTGCTTTGGCAGCATATCCATAGGTCAATGAACAGCTTGAGGTGACAAACAAGATAATATTGTAGGGATTTAATGTTAAGGTTAATGACACTAAAGGAAAATGGAGTTATATAACATACTATAACCGTATCAAACAACTTCAAGAACACCTTCAAAAGAATTATCCTTTAGCCTCACCTTCAAAGTACAAGTTAGGTCTTGCACATCATACCACTCATCTTCCTCACTGATTTTCAAAACAACTTTGCATTTGGTGTGTTAAAACATGGGTAAACGGAAAACGACACCGCACAAGGGAAGGGATATTACCGCCGATTGTGTTTTAGGGTTATAGGTATCGAGCTCTCCTTATTGAAAGTTTCTGATGAATAGCCAAGATCATGGTGATACTGAAATCCAAGAGAATTTGGCACACGATCAACCCACAATGTAGGGGGCTAATGCGAATCTGATTGCAGGGGTAACACGACATTGATTGTTGGAGCACGACTGGTTAAAGAGGCTACGATAACTGCTCCCCTACAAGGTCGTCCCTCGCTAGTGAAAGTGGCGAGTGATGTAAATCTCATGAAATACAGAAAGAAACACAATGTGGGTGCCAGAGGTAGTAGGGGGAGTGTTCCCAGAAAGTCGAAGAAGGGGAGGAACTCGAGTACAGAACCAATGGGTAATGTGGGGATGAATAACGAACTAGATCCTAACCAAAAGGGGGGTGATGATGTATCCACTTTTGATGAATGTACTGAGAATAATGATGTGGAGAGTAGTGGCATAGAGAATTCGGATTCAAAGGAAGGTTTAGAACCCGCCCCGTAGGTGTTTGATAAAATGCCTAACCCACCTGGTTCAGTCCCTCCTAACTCCAAAACCAAGGCTTCATATGCTAGCCTGTTCTGGAACAATAGAGAGTTGAAACAAGGAATGTAAGTAGACCTTCTGCCAGTCGATAAGGAAGTTGTCATGGAGGAAGAAGATGTTATTCGAATTGAATAAGAATGGGTATTGTTTGGTGGGGCGCTTCATAGGTCGATTCCAAGGTGTGAAGGCACTTGAAGGTTTAATTGAAAAATGGGTTGTTTCCTATAAAATTCTCCCATATGACCAAAGCTAGATTGTATTCAAATTCGATATAGAAGAAGACTGCACTAATGTACTTGCAGGGGGACCGTATGTACTTTATGGCAAGACTCTCCTTCTTAAACGTTTTTCCTCAGGTTTTGTATTTAATTATCAAGAATCCATGGAAGTTACTATATGGTTACAATTTCCTAATGTGCCATTGAAGTTGTGGAATGCTAGGGGGGGTGCTTTCGAAACTTGGATCTCGAATTGGAAGACCAATTTACACGGATATGATTACTAGCCAAAAATCACATATTGGGTATGCCCAACTATTGGTAGAAGTTGATGTTTCCAAGCTTCCAGTGACAACTTTTAAGGTGCAGCTGCCTAGGGGTGTCTGATACACACAATCAGTCATATATGAAACTTTCCCTAGCTATTGATGCCATTGTAAAAAATTCAGCCACAACCCTTTTGATTGTAAAACCAGAGGTAGCAACAAAAAGAAGCAGCTGAAGGATACAATGTCTGCACAGGGTCCACTAGCCAATCCAACCTTGGAAACTATAACTATGGCTCCAGTCTATGAGTCATAGGGATTTAAAAATAAACCTCTCCAGGGGAAAGAGGTGGAAAAGCAAGTCCATAATGCGGGCTCACTCACTAAACTTAATCATGCTAAGTCCAGAGGCCAAACCAATCCACCTGAATATAGTACTGCATTCGATATATACAGGGGGACTTGACTAGAGAGAGTGGGCAGCAGAAAAATCCAAGTCGATAGGATCCTAAACTAGCTCTTAAAGGGGACTGGCAGAAGCTAACAGCTCACAGGCCTAGTAACAAAGGAAAGGCTGTGATGATCCAATCTAACTGACCAACAACTGTTAGGGGTCAAACCCTTACTCGGGGATTAGGAGTAAGTGTAAGTGGTAAGAGTATTGTTGAGCCTGCCAAAAATCTAGGAGGTGAAAGGACCTCCACATCTACTCCATGAAGTTGTTTTGCCGGAATGTTTGAGACCTAAATAAGGCTTTGAGACAAAACACGGTTGTTAAGCTTATTAGACAACACAAGTGTAAATTGGCATGTTTACTTGAAACTAAACTTTCCATTGATAGGTTGCTACTGCTGATGGAGAACATATTTGTAGATTGGAAATTCTATCACAATTTCGATTCAATTACAGGAGGTAGAATGTGTATGGTTTGGGATCTTGTTTATTATCATTGTCATGTGCTGGATGTAGGGGAACATTTATACACTATCAAGTTCAATGTTGCACCACTCAGCTCACCTTAATTTACGGTTTTTGTTGTTTATGGATTGTATAGTGTGACCAAGAGAAGAGAATTATGGCAGCACCTGATGGGGTTAGGTTCAGACTTAGTGGCACCATAGATCATATGGGAGACTTTAATTGTGTGTGAGCTGCTAGTGAACAAAAGAGTTGCCATCCCCCTTCAACTTATCTACCTAAAGACCTGTTAGATTTGAGTGTGACACTAGGCTTAGAAGATGCTCCTTCTCGGGGGGAGGTTTTCACTTGGCACAAAAATCAACTCTGGGCTAAGTTAGACTGGGTTCTTCTTAACCAAGCGTGGGCCTCTTCTAAACATATATGTACAGCTCACTTTTTAGGAATGCTGGCAGATTCGGACCACTGTCCCGTAGTGGTGACTTTTAATAACACAGAAACTAAAGGTAATAACCCTTTCAAGTTCTTCAACATGTAGCTAAACCATCCCCTATTTTAGGAACTGTTAGCTATCAGTTGGGAGCAGGTAGTCATAAGCACAGCTCAATTTGTCCTATGCATGAAACTGAAGGCACTAAACTAACCCCTAAAGGTTCTGAATTATGAAGCTTATGGTCACATTTCTCACAAAGTTAAGGAGGCCTCAGTATAGTTTCAGCATGCGTATCAGGCCTCACTCAATCGGCCTGATGATGTGGAGCTGATGCAAGTAGTGAACATTAAAAAGAAGCAGGTTGATTTTCTAATGGATGTTGAGAGCCAATTTTTTCAACAAAAAGCTAAATGCACACATCTCTTAGAGGTTGACAAAAACACTAAGTATTTCCATGCTGTAGTTAGGAAGAGATGATTGCAGAATACTATCTCTAATCTTATTCAAGAAGATGGTACTAAGACTAAATCAATTGAGGAAGTTGCAAAATGTGTTGTTAGCTACCAGGAGCTTCTTGGTACCTCCACCCTTGTAAACAACTTTGACTACATAGTGGTTAGGCGGGGCTTGGTGTTGGATGTAGGAATGTAGGATCTACTCAATGCTTTAATCTTAGATGTTGAGATTAAAAGGGTTATGTATGATATAGGTAATGAGAAAGCTTCGGGGCCAGATGGCTATACTTCGGCCTTCTTTAAGAAATCATGGGATTTGTTGGAACTGATGTTACTCTTAAAGTAAAGGAGTTTTTTTTTAGGGTCGTATGCTCGAGCAATTAAATCATACTGTCATTTCTCTCATTCTGAAGAAGAAGACAGACTTGAAAGTGTTAGATTTTAGACCAATTGCATTCTTGAATGTAGTATATAAGCTGATTGCTAAAATATTGGCAGAGCGTATGATTTCAGTTGTGGGAAAATTTGTTGATTCGACTCAGGCTGCATTTGTACTCAGGCAGAATATGCTTGATAATATCTTCCTTGCACAAGAACTTGTTAGAGGCTACACTAGAAAATGTATCTCCCCTAGGTGCATGCTTAAAATTGACATTACCAAAGCATATGATACGATTCCATGGGATTTCCTTAAGGATATGCTGAAAGGTTTAAACTTTCCTACCATGTTTATCCGGTGGATCATGGAATGTGTAACAACTACTTCTTATTTGATTTCGATAAATGGTACTCTTCATGGTATGATCAAGGGCAGATGGGATCTACGACAGGGTGGTCCCATATCGCCAATTCTCTTCCTTCTGAGTTTGGGGTACTTATCCTGATTGCTCAAAGTGAGAACCAATAACTCCCACTTTAATTTCCACCCAAAATGTCAACAAATTTGTATTACTCACTTTGCCTTTTCGGATGATCTCATGCTATTTTCTATAAGGGATTTTGAATCTATTCAAATTTTATTTAATGCATTGACTGAACTGAAAGACGTGACAGGGCTACGGGTTAACCCCTCCAAATCTAATGTTTGTTTAGCTGGAGTCTATGGAAGGGATAGAGATGAAATTTTGCAGACGGTTGAATATCCAACAGGTGACTTCCCCATTTGATATTTAGGAGTTCCTTTGGCCCCTTTGAAGGTCTCAGTAGCGTAATTTTCGGTATTATTGGAATCTGTAGAGGCTTACATCAATGTATGGAATGGGAAGTCCCTCTTATATGTCGGTAGAATTGAGTTGGTAAAAACGGTTATCCAAGGAGTACTATCGTTTTGGTTCCAGGAATTCCCCATCCCTGCAACTATAATTGAGAGACTAACCTCTATATGTAGGTTGTTTTTATGGGGTGGCAAACACTTTTGAGTGGCATGGGATAATATATGTGCACCAAAAGTGGAGGGAGGCTTGGGTTTGAAAAGTTGCAATTTATGGAACTTGACTCTCTTATCTAAGGTATTGTGGAATATTCATGCAAAGGCGGATTCCTTATGGGCAAGATGGGTACATGCTATATACTTGAAGGGTTCTTCAGTGTAGGATTGGCAGCCTCAAACCTGCTATTCACCACTAATGAAGAACTTGGATAGATTTAAAACACATTGGCTGATAACTTGGGTGGTCGTACAGAAGTGGTATATGGGGACAAACTTTATGTATTAATGGCAGCCTTTCTTCATAGAAAGTATATGATTTGTTGTGGATTAAATACCCTTGAAGACCACATATGTCCTTTATATAGAAACGCTATATCCCCCCAAATTTTTCCTTCATTGCATGGCTTTCTATAAGGAATAGACTCCCAACGAAGCACAACTTACCATTCTTGGAGATAGACCATACCTGCACTTTGTGTAATAATGAATTGGAAACTATTGACCATCTTTTCTTTAAATGTCCACTCACAGGTGAAGTTTTGCGCAACATTCGGGGTTGACTTGGACTGACCCGCACCATGTCCACACTGAACAGTGCACTTAAGTGGATATGGAAAGGTTACACTGGAGCACGTCTACGAAGCAAAGCAGCTACATTAGCACTAATTTGTACTATATATATGGTATGGAAGACTAGGAATGTTGCTCAGTTAGATTTTTCTTCTTTTACAAGCTCTGATCTTGTTTTTAAGGTAAAAACTATAATGTACAAGATTTTGTATAAACTATACCCCAATGCATTAATTATTTTTTAATTGTATAGATAATATATAGCTTGGGTTACAGACTTTGGTTGGGGTATGGCCCATTAACCATGTACATTCTTTTGATTCAATATATATTTACATTTCATTAAAAAAAAAAAGATTACAGAGTCTACAGATAAAAATATGTCATCCATATAGTAATAACGAGCAATAAAGGGTTAAAAAGTTAGACTCTCGAATGGTGAGACACCAAAACCTCGAAAATGGTGAATTAAGATTATGAAAGATGAAATTCCATTAAAGATGTAATTTTCAAGGAAAACACTCTAAATTGATCTAAACCTTACTACCTCAAAGAAATGATCAAATCAGGAAGCAACAAACTTGAAAGGTTGGACACTTTAGAAAAGACATTTTAAGATTTT
>JAOSBO010000009.1:20526686-20540548 GCA_027563915.1 Erythroxylum rotundifolium | reverse complement strand
TTACATATTCTTCGTCAACTTACTACACAATTTCAATTCCATTTTTGTTTGCATTCTTCCCATTTCAAAATCTCTTATCCACTGAAAGCACCAAAGAATACATATGAACCTCTCCAATTTTCTCATTTATTAATTCTAATCTTCTGAGAAAATTTAGTGGTCCAACAGCTATACTTTGACCTTCTTCAAGAAATCATGGGATTTGTTGGAACTGATGTTACTCATGGAGTAAAAGAGTTTTTTTTAAGGTCGTATGCTCTAGCAATTAAATTATACTGCCATTTCTTTCATTCTGAAGAAGAAGACAGACTTGAAAGTGTCAGATTTTAGACCAATTGCACGCTTAAATGTATTATATAAGGTGATTGCTAAAATATTGGCGGAGCGTGTGATTTCGGTTGTGGGAAAAATTGTTGATCCAACTCAGGTTGCATTTGTACTCGAGCGGAGTATGCTTGATAATATCTTCCTTGCACAAGAACTTGTTAGGGGCTACAATAGAAAGTGTATCACCCCTAGCTGCATGCTTAAAATTGACATTACCAAAGCATATGATACGATTTGATGGGATTTCCTTAAGGATATGCTGAAAGGTTTAAACTTTCCTACCATGTTTATCCGATGGATCATGGAATGTGTAACAACTGCTTCTTATTCGGTTTCGATAAATGGTACTCTTCAAGGTATGATCAAGGGTAGATGGGGTCTACGATAGGGTGGTCCCATGTCACCAATTCTCTTCCTTTTGAGTTTGGGGTACTTATCCCGATTGCTCAAAGTGAGAACCAATAACTCCCACTTTAATTTCCACCCAAAATGTCAACAAATTGATATTACTCACTTTTCCTTTTCGGATGATCTCATGCTATTTTCTAGTGGGGATTTTGAATCTATTCAAATTTTATTTAATGCATTGACTGAACTGAAAGACGTGATAGGGCTACAGGTTAACCCCTCCGAATCTAATGTTTGTTTAGCTGGAGTCTATGGAAGGGATAGAGATAAAATTTTACAGACGGATGAATATCCAACAGGTGGTTTCCGCATTCGATATTTAGGAGTTCCTTTGGCCCCTTTGAAGGTCTCAGTAGTGCAATTTTCGGTATTATTGGAATCTTTAGAGGCTTATATCAATGTATGGAATGGGAAGTCCCTCTCATATGCCGGTAGAATTGAGTTGGTAAATACGGTTATCCAAGGAGTACTATCATTTTGGTTCCAGGCATTCCCTATCCCTGCAACTATTATTGAAAGACAAACCTTTATATGTAGGTTTTTTTTATGGGGTGGAAAACACTTTTTGAGTGGCATGGGATAATATATGTGCAACAAAAGTGGAGGGAGGCTTGGGTTTGAAAAGTTGCAATTTATGGAACTCGACTCTCTTATCTAAGATACTGTGGAACATTCATGCAAAGGCGGATTCCTTATGGGCTAGATGGGTACATGCTATATACTTGAAGGGTTCTTCAATGTAGGATTGGGAGCCTCAAACCTGCTATTCACCACTAATGAAGAACTTGGATAGATTCGAAACACATTGGATGACAACTTGGGTGGTGGTACAGAAGGGGTATATGTGTTGTAGACTTTATGTGTTAATGGCAGCCTTTCTTCATAGAAAGTATATGATTTGTTGTGGATTAAATACCCTCGAAGACTACATATGTCCTTTATATGGAAAAGCTATATCCCCCCAAAGTTTTCCTTCATTGCATGGCTTTCTATAAGGAATAGACTCCCAACGAAGCACAACTTACCATTCTTAGAGAAAGACCATACCTGCACTTTGTGTAATAATGAATTGGAAACTGTTGACGATCTTTTCTTTAAATGTCCATTCACAGGTGAAGTTTTGTGTGACATTCAAGGTTGACTTGGACTGACCGGCACAATGTCTGCACTAAATAGTGCACTTAAGTGGATATGGAAAGATTACATTGGAGCATGTCTATGAAGCAAAGCAGCTACATTGGCACTAATTTGTACTATATATATGGTATGGAAGACTAGGGATGCTGTTTAGTTAGATTTTGCTTCTTTTACGAGCTCTGATCTTGTTTTTAAGGTCAAAACTATAATGTACAAGATTTTGTATAGACTATACCCCAATTCATTAATTACTTTTTGATTGTATAGATAATATATAGCTTGGGTTACAGACTTTGGTTGGGGTATGCCCCATTAACCATGTACATTCTTTTGATTCAACATATATTTACATTTCATCAAAAAAAAGATTACAGAGTCTACAGATAAAAATATGTCATCCATATAATAATAACGAGCAATAAAGGGTTAAAAAGTTAGACTCTCAAATGGTAAGACACCAAAACCTTGAAAATGGTGAATTAATATTATGAAAGATGAAATTCCATTAAAGATGTAATTTTCAAGGAAAACACTCTAAATTGATCTAAACCTTACCACCTCAAAGAAATGATCAAATCAGGAAGCAACAAACTTGAAAGGTTGGACACTTTAGAAAAGACATTTTAAGATTTTGGAATGTAACACACTTAAAATAATCTTTCCTTTAGAAAATATATGTTAAACTCTCATGTACTTTACGGATTACACATTTACATTATTTTCAATGAATAAAATACTGAATCAATTTGACCAGTTCAACAATAAAAACCTTCAACTAGCTATCTTTCCAATTCGATTTAATTTCATAGATTTTGTTGTTAAAAACATATCAATTTAATAATTAATCTTTTTATTTTCATAAATTAATCAAGCTTTATAAATTAAAATAAACTAATTAATTTTTATTTAACAGTCTCCTTTTTCAATTAAACTTCAAATTCCTCAATGGATAAGGATAGTCTCCTTTAATCCTATATCAGATTCTTCCATTTTATTCAATTTTTAACCTATTTTGTAACGGTCTAAAACTAGTTGAACTTTTTAAATCTTAACCTCTTATCTTACTGGTTTAACTTCCGATCTAATTTTAAAACTTTAATCATTTTAATAAAATGGTTCATATTTTGATTTCAAAAACTCTTGGCTTCAAAAGTTAAAACATATAGGTTTAAATAGTTTAACTCTAGGACAAGTTAATTAGCTCCGTAGCATAAAAATAAAACTTACAGATCAAAAGACTTCAAGTCAATAAGAAATCCACTAACTCGCAAATATAAAAACGAAAACTTATAAACCAAAAGACCCTAGGCCTAGGAGAAATCCACCAACTCCTTAGTATTACAATGTCATCTATATGTTAAAAGACCTCAGGTCATAGAAAAGCTTTTAAAGTTAAAAAGTAAATGGAAAATGAAGAAGCTTAGGATAAATCCTTCAAAGAGAAATGAGAAGTTCTAAATTTAAAATTAAAATTACAATTTATAATCATATTATATTTACTTAGAAATTTTCCAAATTAAAATTTTTCAAATTATGTTGGCAAGGTATGATCAAGCTTAGACTCTATAAACTTGCTATATTTACTCATAAAAATTTTTAAAACATTTTGAAAAAATATGAACATGCCTATACTCAATAGATAATGCATACTCACTTAGAAAGTTCCTCAAATTGTATTGGCAAGGCATGATAGAGCCTAGCTCAAGAAACTTTTCATATTTGCTTTAAAAAAAACCCAAGTCCTCTTCAAAATGCATGGTTGGGGATAAACTCAACAAAATTTGCATATTTATTTGGAAAAGTTCAAAATTATATTGAAAAGCCATGATCAAGACCTAAACATAATGAGCTTATTATACTTACTTGAAAATTTATCAATCATATTGACAAGACATGATCAAGCTTACACTTAATGGAGATGTCATATTTACTTAGAAAAGGTTTAAATTTATGTTTATAAGGCATGATCAAGGCTAGGCTTGATTGATATGTCATACTAAGAAAATTTTCTAAATTATATTGACGAGGCATAATCAAGCATAGACTTGACAGGTTAATTATATTCACTCGAAAAAAGTTTCATATTATATTAACAGGGCATGATTAAATAAACATGACATATCTATCATATTTATTTAAGAAAAAATTATATGTTTAGATCAAGCCTTCCATATCTAATATGATTTCATTAGTGCTCAAACATAACATGCTTGAAACTATAAAAGTTCAGGGCTTGAAGTTCCTAAATTTTCTTTACACAATACACACCTATAATTATAAAAAAAATAAAATATAATTAAATGGAAGTAGGGTACCACCAAAAGCTATCTTGTGGTTACCAAAAGCAGGCATTAAGGGCAATGATTAAAAAATTGAACCGATCTTGCTGGTTCAATAGTTAAAACCTTGAACCAATCAACTTTGCATTTTGGTTTTTAACTTTTTTATTCGATTTATTTTAATGACTTTTGTTGTTAAAAACTTATCAGTTTATTAATTAATATGTTAGCTTTCGTAAATTGATCCAGCTTTATAAACCAAAATAAACTAACTAATTTTTATTTAACAAACTCCTTTTTCAATTAAACTTTAAATTCTTTAATGAGTAAAGATAGTCTCCTTTAATCCTATTTCAAAATTTCAATTTCATTCAATCTTTAACTAATTTTATGACGATCTAATACTGGCTGAACCTTTTAAAACTTAAAATTCTTGTCTTACTTGTTTAACTTTATGTCCAGTTTTTAAAACATCAGTCAAAGGTCCCTCACTTATAGTCTCAATGACCTAGCTTCACCATCAATTCTATATAACTTACTGGACTCCCAAATTTAAGTTAGCACAGGCTTGACAAAAACATAAAAAGTGTTTAATTCTATAAAAGATAGGGTTCAGTACGTTTTTGTGCAAGCTTTTAGCAGACCATAAACCACATCACTATCGTGGTAATTAAATTATCATAGTTCCATGTTTTAGAAAACTTAATACTTATGGTAATACGAACAATCTAAAACTTATGTTTATTATCAGTCAAGCTTTTAATTATACTCCTTGATTGGTTATTTTTACCCTTTACTTTTCATCTTTTAGCCATGTCTCTTTTTTCTCAAGCTCGTTGAGGTTCTTAAAGAGTTATTCCCTAGCAAGCTTATTTTTTTAATTGAAGACATCTAGATCTTGGCAGGTTTTTAGGAAAGCACTACTCTTTATTTATGGCGACCCTACTCGAATCTTTAAAGATGTTCTTATGGCTTATGAATAAGGAAGAAACAATATAAACATAAAAGAAAAAAGTAATATGTTTGTCAAAAATGATGAACAAAAGGAAAAAGAAAGAATATAAAAGTTATTATGGCCATATGCATCTTGGAGTAGGTACAGATGAACTTTATATTTATGTCCTCCAAATCGATGTTGTCTTTAGGAGTGTATATTGCTTGCATCACGTCTAAGCTAACTCATTCCTCCTAACATTAAATTAATAAGAAAACTTATCATCTTCTTTAACATGCCTGGAAGGCATATGGACAGAAAATATTTTTTCAAATGAGAAAAATATGATGGAGAAAGCAAGAAGAAATGGGTGTAAATTATAAGAGTAAACTTGATAATAATGACTTCACCACTATGAGTCACTTTTTTTCTCTTTCAAAGATGAAATTATTGGCCTTTCTCCTCACTTTTTTCTTTTGAAAAGTTGTGCATTAAATTAAGCCATGAAAGCCAATATCAAGTTTTACATAAATCAGCCCATCATTATGAATGGGATAAAAACAACTAGGAAAATATTATATTATGAAATAGTCTTCAAAGTGCGTAAGGAAGCCATTAATTCTATATTGAGATAAGATTGAAATCAATTTGTATTTTGTCTCCAAATATGAATATGTGTAACTTGATTGCATCAAGAGTCTCTCTAAATAACCTTGAATCTTGTTTCTTCTTAATCTTAAAATTCCTATATTTTTTTCATCCTATATAACTTATACTAGATATAATAAAGCAATAAAAAAGCATCACTATTTTGTTTTATCATGCATGTTTAAAGCTAAGCAACAAGCTACAATCTAATCCCATTCCTCTAGTGGATTTTCTAATAAGCATCTTCTTGGAATGTCGTTCCATAAAGATTGAGTGAATTGACATTTAAAGAATAAGTGATTTATGCTTTCTTGTTGTTGCTTACATAATAAAAATCTATTTGAAATAGCCATATACCTATTAAATATGTCAATTGTTGGCAATTTGTTCTTGATAGCTCTCCATATAGTGACTGAAGCTCTAAGCAACATATACTTGTACCAAACTATTTTACGTCATGGTACCATGTTTTCCTATTCTTGAAAGAGAAAATTTGGTGAATTTACCATGCTTAGACAAAGTCCACTAGTTGAGATCTGTCTTTATCTTCCTTGATTTCTATATTGTTGATCTGATTATGAAAACTATAATCTTGAATTCTTCATAGAATTTCAATCTCGTGTGGAAAAGCATATGCAACATATTTATCTTCAGTAATAATGTTTCTGATTGGATTAAGCTCATTAGTATCTTGACAAACTCCTAGCCATTTTTCATATCAAAACAATGTAATGACCCCATTTCCTAACAATCTGATTATATATGGCCTAAATTTACTTCATAATTTTAAGATTATTTTTGTTGTATTTGAAGCATTTTCATGTATGTTGATCTTCCATAAACTACGCCCTTTAATGTAATAAGAATTCATCCACTTAACCCATAAAGATTGCTTAATTTCAATGATCATCCACAACTTTTTAGTATGCTTGAAAAAGTTACAGGTTTTAAAAGGGATCACATTTAAACACCATGTTTTTTTCAAGGAAAATACCTCAGACCATTTAATAGGAGTAGAGTGTTTTCGTATTTTGTTTCTAGACCACAGAAACTTTTTGAGATACCTATCAATTGTCTTGATAACATCACTTGGAAGAGACATGTGAGCTACCTAATGTAGGCTGATAGCGTTGCGTATAAAAGAAATGAGTTGAGCTCTCCCAGCAAAGGACAAAGCCTTCATATGCCAGCCTAAGATTTTTGCCTATATGTTGTCAATAAGAATTTCATAATCTCTATAAGTAAAATTATAAGAAAAAATAGGAATGCCCCATGGTGTGAGCGAGCATTTTGTTAATATTCATGATTTTCATTAAATAAAACAAGGTTAGCTAAAAATTTGCATGGATTACAAAATAAAATAAAATGAGAGAAAGAAAATTATAGGGATTTTATCTCAATAATACAATCGTAATTAGATTAAACTCACCTTACATAGGAGTTTCTTTTGAAGAAGAAGAACGTAGATTTGGCTTAGTAGTCTTTAAGAAAGAAACCTTAATTAGGCTATGTTATCTTTAAGCCACTCGACAAACCTATCATATAAATCCCTCCAAATAATTTTAAAGCTTTATTGTGTTCATTGTTTGTATATTCCATATTGATGTTATTGATTTATCTTTATTCTATGTTCATAAGGTATATGAGTAGTCCATCTCTGTAGTCTTCCAAATTACTTGGCCAAAGGACCGACTACTAATTCAACTTCTTGATGATTTTAATAAAGAAAGCATTTAATATCTAATGAAGGCGGAACTCGCTAAATGGGGCATAAGGGTTCTTATTATCATATATCGGCATCATATTAATACAATTGATTATAAAGCTGGGAATCTCAAGTCTGCAATGTTCTTTAGCTTTCTATCTTACCACTTCCTTTCACAACCTCTGTAATTTTATTTTGCTAGATTATCTAGTACCATGTTGCCCTAATTATCTAAACAACATGACTAGTTCAGTTGAAAGAATTTCAATAACAATATCTTTGGGTTTTTCAAGCACATCCTTGATAGAATCTAATTCCTTATGGTAAAAAACGTCACCAATCACAAAGAAATAATGTCAAATCATCAAGAATACTTAGATCTATTGTGGAAGTATACCTGGATCCATAAGAATAATGTGATTCTTGAGTCTTACGATTATCCATCTTCCAAGTCAATATGTACGTCAGTTTTCTCTCATGAGTTGTCTTTTCTCTGACTAATGGGATATCAAAAAAGACGATTGTTCATATAACTTGGGGACTATAAACCTAATTTCTTATATAATTGGTCTTATTTCTATTTTATCCCATCACAAAATATAATTCAGAATATTGGTTCTCTATATATTAAAGTTCATACTTTATTAGATATCAAATAACCCAAAGCCTTTAACCTTAATAGATCGCTTTAATCAGGCTTAACTTTATGATAGAACATAATACACAATTAATTCACACACACACACTCACATATATATGTACCCATATGTTGGATTAAATCCAACAACACTTGGGTCATATATATATAATTCCTTTAATTGTATATCATGCCAATTTGCTATCACTACCAAATACATCTTTAATCAATCTCCTTCATCAATTATAATAACTGGGAATCAAAGCAGTTTTCATTATACACATATCATAACAAGGCCTATCAATGGTCACTTATGCTAATATAATTGAACAACATAGATCAAGCATGGATGTGTAGCATAGACATTATAGGTAATATGATCGTAACATGGCTACTCCCAACTGGTCCAAATTCCTTATTCCTTAATGAGATTAACCAAATAGACTTTAAGGTTTAAATAAATCATAAGAGTTTCTATAACTAAAAATCATTTGAAATAACAAACTCCCACTAAAATGACATTTCTGCAATAGATACAACACCCATATGAGCAAAATGCTCATGAAAGACCTTGGTTGGTAATCCCTTAGTGAGCGAATCCACAATCATGGAGTTTGTCCCCATATGTTCAATAGAACTCTTTCTTTGAAAACTAGGAATTTGAGGTTTAAATGATTTGACTTCATTAAGTTTATATTGTTGTTAGAGTATAGCACTGCTGACTGATTGTCACAAAATAACTTATAGTGATCTTTCAATACCTTCTACAATGCACAGCCCAGTGATAAAATTCTGCAGCCACATTCCATAATTGAATGCCTCTTAACATGCTATAAACTCCACTGCCTTAGTGGAAGAAGCTATGAGTGTCTGCTTAACACTCATCCAGGAAATAGCTCCTCCAGCTAGCAGGTAAATATAGCCCGATATGGACCTCTAACTATCTTGACATCCAGTGAAATTAAAATCAAAATACCCAATGATCTCTAGATGATCCGACTTCTTGTATGTGAGCATGTAATCTTTTATTCTTTGCAAGTACTACATAACTCGATTAACTGCTCTACAATGATCCATTCTAGGATTACTTAAGTATCTACCTAGCATTCCAACAACATACGCAATATTTGGATGCATACATGCTTGAGTATACATTAGACTCCCTACTGCTGAAGCATAAGGAATCTTCTACATTTCTTTAGTTTCAAACTCACTCTCAAGGCATTGATTGAGACTAAACTTGTCTCCCTTAGCAAGAGGGGTGTCACCTGGTTTACAATCCTGCATGCCAATCCTCTTTAGAATTTTCTCGATATAGCTCTTTTGTGATAACCCAAGTATACCCTGAGAGTGATCTCGGTATATTTGTATCCCTAATGCAATAAAGGTGTCATACAATAAGCCTATATCATTGCTAGCAAGCAGTATGTCATCAACATATAAAACCAAAAAAATAAAATTGCTCCCACTGAACTTGTGGTATATGCAATCATCAACTGCATTCATTTCAAAACCAAACAAAAAGAGCAACTTGATGAAATTTACAATACCATTGACAGGAAGCTTGCTTGAGCCTGTAGATGGATTTCTTCAATTTGCAAACCATTTGCTTTAGGTCTCCTGACACAATGTTTTTTGGTTTGTACCATATAAATTGTCTCATCAATGTCTCCATTGAGAAACGTAGTCTTTACATCCATCTGATGCAACTCAAGGTTAAAATGTGCCACAAGTGTCATCATAGTTCTAAAAGATTCTTTCGATGAAACTGGAGAGAAAGTCACTTTATAATCAATGCCTTCTTTCTGTGTAAAGCCCTTGGAACCTAGACGAGCCTTATATCTCTCTAAATTACCCTTCAGTTCCCTCTTGATTTTAAATATCCATTTGTGACCGATAGGTTTCTCACCTTCAGGCAATGAGACAAGAACCCAAATGTCATTGTCTTTCATGGACTTATCTCCTCATTCATGGAATCAATCCACTTTTGAGAGTTAGAACTTTGCATGGCCTGATGGAAGTTGATTGGATCATCTTCCACAACGCCAATGTCAACCTCATGTTCTTGGAGAAATGTAATGTAATCATCTGGAATCGCACTTCTTCTTTCTCTAATGGATCTCTTTAATGACACTAGTTCTTGAGGTTGGAGAGTTTGTTCTTTTGGAATAATTTTTGTGATCTGAACAGGGAATTCCTCAACATTGTCTTGTTGTTCTGGATTTATTACTTCAATAATAGCAGGAAAAAAACCGATATCATTGTCAATAGCAACTAGGGAATATTAACCTATTCCTCTTCAAAGACAATGTCTCTTACCTTATCTCCCCTCCCAAACTTAAAATCCTCAAAGAATTGGGCATTTCACGTCTAAAATTTGACTTTATAGTGGGATCATAAAACTTGTAACCCCTAGACCTTTTGGAGCATCCAACAAAATAGCAACTAACAGTTCTAGAATCTAGTTTCTTTTCATTTGACTTATATGGCCTTGCCTATACCGGATAACCTCAAATGTGCAAATGGTATCAGAGCTTCTTTCATGTTAAATTATTGAGAATTTTTTAATTATTATTCTTTCATATAGACAAATTATTTTTATTTCTTCAGATCTAGTTATTCCAGTATATATATATATGGTTTTAACTCCTTAATTATGATTCGGTTAAATCCTTTTGTAATTTTATGACTCAAAAAAAAAAACTTATCGTGCGTTGACGATTTGTTGGTTTCAAATTGTTACTTTCTGGTTGTTTTTTTTAAAGCCTTTGTTCATCCACCGAAATAGATGACGATAAGCTAGGTTGTTTAATATTTATCCAATAAACGTTCCTCTTTTAATAAAAGCCTTTAATTTATACGCTTCTTAAAGGCCAAATGTTCCTTTTTTTTTACCCATTGGATAAGAACTATAAATCTCATTATCTGGTTTTACAATTTAACCAGTGGATAAAGAGGAGAATCGTTTAACAAAATTTTGTAAAGATTTATACATGCAACTTGCTTTTGGATTTGGATGAAGATAGAAACAATTTTACAACTCTATATACATGTAACGTGCTTCAAGATTTAGAACCAATTTTTTTATTATAAATTATAATTTCTGTTTCTATGGAGTTAGCGTAAAACCTATTTTACAAAAAAATGGAATATTTAGTCAACTGATACCTTTAGTTATTTCTAAAAATTTTATATTCAGTTCATACATGATATTTCGGTATATGTGGTTTTAGCATAAATCAATTACACATGCATTTAGATTATTATATTTTTATAAAATTGAATTTGGTTAAATAAGGTTAATATTATCAATGTTCAAATTGATTATTTAAGGTATGCTCAAATATTGGTATAATTGATCTTAAAGATCAATATTGGTGAAATAAATTAATTGAAACAACATGCTATCAAAGTATCCTCTATTGCATAAATTAATTTATTTTATAATATTAAGAAGGTTGTGTATGTGTAATTCATGCAAGCATTGATTGGCCCAAAGAAAGGTCAATATTTTGGCCGAAATATATGTACAGTTGTGGTGATAAATATGTGACAATTATGATGTTAGTTGTGTGAACAATTAATCGATTCAAAGAAGGTTAATTGTTTGACATTTTTTTATTGTCAATATTTGATTATTGGACCAAGAGTACCACTTGCAAGTTAATATTTCTATCCAAAGACTAAATATTAATGTTGTGCTAGGTATCTTGTGATGAGATATACCATTATTTGATTTTATATGATTATGTGAAATTTATGTGAGCTTGTTTATTAGTTGTTTTGTTCTCTGTATAGTTGCTACTTCTACTTCTACTATTACTGCCAGCATTAATTCCATTCTTGTGCTTAACGGTAAAAACTTTAAGGCATGGAAAGAGAACGTTATGATTGTTCTTGGTGTCATGGATCTAGACTTTACATTAAGGAATGAACAACCTGTCGATCTTACGGCTAACGGTTCCTCTGATGATAAGGGGACATGGAAAGGTGGGAACAATCAAATCGCATGAGTCTTATGATCATAAAGCCTACTATTTCAGAAACATTCAGGGGCACTATGTCCGAAGGGGTAACTACTGCCAAACATTACCTTGAGGAAATCGAAAAGAGGTTTGCCAAAAGTGAAAAGGCTAAAACAAGTACAATTTTGGCAAATATCATTTCAATGAGGTATAAGGGACAAGGAAACATAAGGGAGTACATCATGGAGATGTCACATCTTGCTTCAAAACTAAAGGCACTAAAGTTAGAGTTATCTAAGGATTTGCTTGTGCATTTAGTTTCGACATCTCTTTTTGCTAATTCAATCAGTTTAAGGTTAGCTACAACTGTCAAAGGGAGACTTGGACTCTAAATGCGCTCATTTCTCATTATGTGCAAGAAGAGGAAAGGCTAAAGCAAGAAAAGACAGGGAGTACTCATTTGGCAACTACCTCAAAGGACAAGAACTTGAAAAGAAAGAAGGGTAAGGACGCTGCAGGTGCCGCACTACAAAAGAAACAACAGAAGCAACAGGATAAGGCTTTTGCCTATCTTTTCTGTGAAAGTATCACACACATGAAAAAGGATTGTACCAAATATCAAGCTGGCGTGCAAAGAAAGGTACATTTCTTGCTTTGGTTTGTTCTGAGGTTAATTTAACTTCGGTATCTATACATACTTGCTGGCTAGATTATGGTGCTACTACTCACATCAATGTGTCTATGCAAGGTTGCTTAAGCTACCAAAAGCCAGTTGATGGTGAAAGATACATCTATGTAAGCGATGGTAAAGTGGTAGAAGTTGAGGCTATTGGAACTTTACGTTATTCTTAATATTATTTGGATTTGAATGAGACTTTTGTTGTACAATCATTTAGATGGAATTTAGTTTCTATTTCTACGTTGGACAAATTTGGTTACTCTTGTTCATTTGGAAATGGTCAATTTAGTCTTTTTTCAAGATTCAATACTTGTTGGCATCGGTTCTTTATCATTTGTTGATAACCTATATTTGATTAATACAGTTGCCTCATATAATGAAAATTTGCAATGTAAAGGTATAAATCGAAAATTAACGAATGAGAATTCTGATTCATTATGGCACAAGCGATTAGGGCATAACTCTGATATCACTTGATAGAATCAAATTCCTTATGGTGAAAACCATCACCAATCACAAAACAATCACGTCAAATCATTAAGAGTACTTTGATATATGGCGGAAGCATACTTGGATCCATGAGAACAACATGATTCTTGAGTTATACGGTTATCCGTCTTCTAAGTCAATATGTACGCTTGTTTTCTCTCAAGAACTGTCTCTTGTCTGACTGATAGGATATCAAAAACGACAATTGTTCATATAACTTAGGGACCATAACCCTAATTTCTTATATAATTGGTCTTATTTCTATTTTAGCCCATCATAAGTAGAAATCAGACTATTGGGTCTCTACACATTAAAGTATATATTTTATTAGATGTCAAATAACCCAAAGCCTTTAACCTTAATAGATCACTTTAACCGAGCTGAACTTTACGATAGCTCATAATATACAATTAATTCATATATACCCACATTTCATATATATGTACCCACATGTTGGATTAAATCCAACGGTCCTAACTTTAGATTGTCAAATCTTGATCATTTGATCCAAACATTGCCAACCCTACTAGAGGTAATGTGGCATGCAACAATAAATCTATGAATAAACTCCCAGAACGCAATGCAAGTGAAGTTGGCTGAGATTTAGACGTTGTCGCTTATAAGATTTGGAGGATGATGGGATGGATAGGAGAA
>JAOSBO010000009.1:20513963-20526586 GCA_027563915.1 Erythroxylum rotundifolium | reverse complement strand
TTATATTAACATAATTTAATGTTAATTACCTCTATCATATTATTGTTTTGTGTTTTCATTAGCTTTGTTTACTTACAAAGTAGAAATAATGTCTAAATGATGATCAAGAATACCTTAGACAAAGAACAATAACTAGGAGCCAAGGAAGTTTATTGTACCTTTTTATTTCCTCCTTTTATATTTATCGTCCTTAATGTTTAATTATATTTTATATGTTAAGGATAATATACAACTCAATTATAGGGAGGAAATCAATTAATTAATAGAACCTATTTGTTATGCATATCAATTTTATTATAATTAGCTTAAAATATAATAAATTCGAGAAATTTTTTGTTCGTAATAGAAGATTAATCACAATGATATACTATAAATTTGGTTTTTTTAATGATTAAATGATTTTAGAACAATAGTTACGATTATTGACAACTATTAGTTCTAATTTAACAGTCTCTCTACTAGTTAGGGGTAAGACTGCATATTACTGGACCTCCCAGACTCCGCGTATCAATGAGATTCATATTGGATATTTTTATGATTTATTATTAGTTCTAATTTACTCCAATAATTGTGATAACAAATACTAAATTTGCATTATGATTTTTTTGTATAATTTAGGCAATTCATTAAGTTAAAAGTGAATTGTTTCTAAGAATTTTAGTACTTTATTGAAAAAAATATAGATTAAAAAACTAAAATATGTAAATAAGTGACCATAAATAAATCCATTCCATAGGCTTTAACCTAAGCAAAAAGTGAAGTTAAAGAGTGGCGATAACATTTATTTGAAAAAGTGACCTAACTAAGTAATTGGAAACTTTTACAAAAAGGGGATTGTTTTTGCATCAAAATGTTAGATGGGTTTTCAAACAAACTTCTAAACGTTCCTTTATTAATTGACAGTCAAGTGTATTTTTTGCTCATTAAGGTTGCTTAAATATTTGAAATTTAAATCCTCTTTCTCTCGTGTATCTACTTTATACATTAGGTTGAATTTTGTAAATATAGTTAAGGATTAAAAGATTGGTGAGGTAAATTAAATCGATTTAATTAAAGTAAGTATATAAAAGCCTAACTAATTGATAAACATTACAACTTTATGCCATATTGATTTATTGAAAATTTTTTGGAATCGCTACACTTTTTTAGTTAAGAGTGATAAACTTGATTTGGTTGAGAACAAGTATAAGCTTAAATGTGGGGACTTTTTTTTTTTGAAAGAGGAAACAATTCTCATTATCTAGTACTAAAGAAGTCATACAAGGGAATTGGGATAGCATCCCAAATAACTTGACTAGCATAGCGATAAGCAGCTTTAGCTAGAGTATGAGCGTCTATATTAGCTTGCCTACTAATCCATCAAACGTCAATATCTGGTTGAAGCCCTAAAATAAAATGACAATCCGAAATTACAAGACCAAAATCAAATGAGTCTAAAGAACTAGAGTTTAGACCATGAATAACTAGTTGTGAGTCCACATAAAAACATCCTGGATTATAAAGGTGATCTTGCGCAAAAAGTAACGCTTGCCGTAAAGCCACCGCCTCAACAGTTTTAGCATTCGAAGTCCCTTCATAGTAACCTGAAATGGCTTTGATGAAAAGACCTTCTTCATCTTCGAAGAGGATACCATATCCGGCCATGTGTAAATCCATGAAAAGTGCACCATCGACCTGTCCATGCCAAATTGACAAAGGTGTTGTAACGAATGACGTTGATGATTGAAGATGAACCTGTACACCACGTCTCTTTAGACTAGTAGCAAGTTGACGATGTCCAATTAAAGAAGAATCCCAGCATGAGCGTTTGTACTGCAAGTTAACTTGGACACTTGCATGATGCTGAGGAAAACCAACCTGTGAAGCAATAACCACCTTGAAGTCATGCAAAGCTTGCATGGATTGCATGTAAACTTGACTTGGATGGAGCACTTTATCTTCCCAAATAAGTTTGTTTCGCATTTTCCAGATGCCCCACATCAAAGAAGCAAACTTTTTTTTGTGAGCATCATTAAAATCAAGCACCTGCATTAAAAAGTCGTTAAAGAGAACATTATGAGTAGGTACTAAGTACCCACCTAGACTCCACACCCTCCTAGCAACACCACAATTAATTAAAGCATGATCAATATTCCCCACAGAATGGACATCCCTCCCTAATATTTACCCCTCTACTCTTAATCTTTTCCCTAGTAGGCAGGACCCCTCTAAGAACTTGCCACATTAAATTTTTAACTTTTGGTTGGACCTCAATACCCCAAAGTTTCTTCCACCAACCCTCACTATCTCCACACCCTCTCCCAAAAAGACTGCAAGCAATGTGATACCCCGACCTCACATTATACACCCCTCTTTTATCAAAATGTCATACCCTCACATCATCTCTATCCCAAATGCTAAGGGTATACTAAGAATTTTTTACCCCTCCCGTAAACTAAAAAGTTCCAAAACTGCCCAACATCCCATTTTCTTCCCCCACACACAAATAGCTCAAAAACTCTCATATTTTCATCTATGAACCCCTCCCAACCCTCTAACCTAAAAGGAGCTGCCAAAGGAATCCAAGGATCTTTCACCATCTTTATAGTCTCACCATTACCAACTTGCCATCGCACACCATGCTTCAAGATGCTACTTGCTTCCCATATTCCTTTCCATATGATACTAGGGTGATTGCTTAATAAAGCTTCCAAAAAATCCTTGTCTCGAAAATATTTATTTTTAAACACCTTATGAAAAAAGGGTATTAGAATCATGCATCAACCTCCACCCTTGTTTAGCTAGCATAGCCATATTGAAGCTTCTAATATCTTTGAAGCCCATACCACCCCTATCCTTACTTCCTCACATCTTGTCCCAAGAGATCCAATGTATACCTCTACCACCGACCATCTTTCCTTTCCCCCAAAACTTATTCAACATTTTATGTATCTCATCTCAAAAGATAATAGGGAATGCAAATACACTCATACAATGGGAAGGCACTGCTTGGAGAACAGATTTAATTAAAACCTCCCTACCAGCTCTAGAAAGAAAGTGGGTTGACCAACTATTCATCTTCTTCCACATGCGATCCTTAATGAACCCGAAAACCTGTTTTTCTATTTCTCCCCACAACTGTTGGCAAACCCAGGTACAAACTATCCGAACCCACACAATGCACATTCAAAATCTGCTCAATACTAATCCTTACCTCAGCGCTCGCATTGGGACTGAACACAATCTTAGACTTCTAGAAATTAATGGCTTGTCTTGAAGCTTTCTCATACTTCGCTAGAATCTCTTTTACTAAAGTCACTTCCCTATTATTTGCCCTAAAGAGAAATAATGAATCATCTGCAAATAAAAGATGAGAGATGCGAGGACAACTCCTTCCGGCTTTGCCACCATGTATCCAACCTCTTCGTTCAGCTTCACTAAATAACGTATTCAAGCCTTCCGCACAGATTAAAAATAAATATGGTGATATAGGATCACCATGCCTCAACCCACGCCCTGCCATTATAGGGACAACTAATTCCCCATTAACAAGGACCGAATAATCAATATTACAAACACATAGTTTCATCTAATTAATCCAAGTGTTTGAACCCATTTTACTTATAATACCTCACAAAAAATGTTAATCTATCCAATCATAGGCTTTACTAATGTCTACCTTAAGAGCACATAAACCTACTGCACCACTCATCTGTTTCTTAAGAGAATGCATCATTTCAAAAGAAACCAATATTTTATCTGTTATCGTCCTTCCCGGAATAAAAGCAGATTGACAATCCGAGATGACTTTATGCAACACTGTTTTTAGTCTATTAGCTAAGACTTTAAACAAAATTTTATATAGAACATTACAAAAGGTAATTTGTCTAAAGTCTTTAGCTTCTTTTGGATCATTGATCTTAGGAATCAGTACAATAGTAGTGTCAGAAAGAGCCTGCTTGCAGCCAAATATTGCAAGCCGAGACAATATCATCACCAACACTGCTCCAAAATCTCTAAAAGAATGCCGGATTAAGACTTTCAGGACCAGGTGCTTCATCCAGGTGCATATGGAATAATGCTGCCTTTACCTCTTCAATTCGAATTACTTCAATCAACAAGACATTATCAGAGTCCTCAATCGTTGGCCGAACCAATGATACTAGATTACAAACTTCATCCCTGTCCGAGTCGCCTTGCACAAAAAGCATGGAAAATAATCAACAACTGATTGTTTCACCACTGCCATATTTGTAGTCCACTACCCATTAGTATTCACAATACCCATAATTTTGTTCTTATGTCTCCTTGCTGTAATTTTTGAATGAAAGAACCTACTGTTCCTATCCCCATTAGTTAGCCAAAATTGCTTGGCTTGTTGTTTTCTTCTACACTCTTTTTGGGCTAGTAAATGAGTTAACTTATCCTTCAATAATTGATTGCAATTCCCAGGGTCAGCCTCCCTATCAAACGCCAATCTGTTCACAATTGCTCTCTTCTGTTGCCAAAATAGCCGATTTCGTCTTCTACCCCAATTCGAAACTGCCCCTATATAGGCCTCCTTTTTTTCTATGATTCCAATGCCTCTCTCCACCGTCCAAGAGACCTAAACAATGCTAATGAGTTCGGGATCACATAGCCAAGAGTGGTCAAATTTAAACCTCCTACAAGTACCACCATCTGTAGGGGCCATAGTATTAATAAGAATTGGATCATAGTTTGATGTTGGTGATACTAGTGTTGTGACCAAGACCGAATGAAACAGATCTGACCAGCGCTGAGTCGCCATTGCTCGATCCAGCTTCTCTCTTGTGTAAATTCTGCCAAATCTCTTCATAGCCCATGTAAAACTATATCCTATCGAAGGGAGGTCACTAAGCCCACAATCCTCAATAGTTGATTGAAAACCATCCAACAAATTTTGAGGATAGAGCACCCTCCCCATTTTTATAAGAAGCTAAGTCGTTAAAATCACCAAAACAAAGCCATGGTTTATCACTCCTCGCTTTCAAGGCCCATGGAAGATTCCATACAGCCCTCCTTCTAGTTCGATCTACTATCCCATAATAACCAGCCAGTCACCATGAATTCATGTTGTGCAGAATTTCAACATCAATGCAGTGTTGAGAATAGCCTTGAACCGAAAGAACAGTATCATTATTCCAAAACATACCTAAGCCCCCACTTCTACCATTACAGGCAAGTCCAAAACAATTATCAAACCCTAAATACCACTTCACTGCCTCCAACTTCCGTCTATGAACCAAAGTTTCAATTAAAAACACCACACTAGGCTTATGACTCAAAGTAAAATGTTTGAGAGCTTCCACTGTTTGGGGATTGCCCAGACCCCGACAGTTCCATCCTAATAGTCTCATGGAGAATGGTCGTCTTGTTTCTCGAGATTGGTCGATGTTCGATTGTGCGTCTCATTTTTGCTTGCTAAAGAATCCTTGTGAGAAGAAACATCAGAAGCGCGATTTGTGTTATCAACACTTCTTGATATTTTTTTAAGGTCCTTGGGCATATTTAGGCCCTCCTCCTCAGCTTTATCCAAATCAAAGCCCTGTTCCACATTATAATTTTCCAAAGACATTCTAGAGTCCATGTCAGAAGTACCTCCATCAGTGACTGTAAACCCTTTTCTATAGAAGAAAAAACGAAATTCTTGAGCCTTATTGAAAGGCATATTTCTGCTATCAGATTCCTGCTTGGCCTCATCAACCCCGCTAACTACTCCCTGTCCAAAATTGTGTAACTATGGGCTAACCTGTTGCCGTCGCCGCCTACTCACTGGCACTCACATCCCACCCAAACACTAGGTCGTCTTTTTTGTGATGGAGACAAAGGTCACAGAAAGCTTCAGTGTGGCCTATCCTTCCACAGAGGAAACAGAAAACTAATAGTTTTTCATACTTAAAAGCAACGTAAAAGACAGCACTAGATTTCTCATTCAAGCGCTTCTTTCTTCTCACCGGATTTCGAGTATCCAACCTCACCCGCATCCTTATGAACTCGGTCGCCTCCGAGCTACTCGTCACAGCATCATATTCAAGAAACTCACCAACAAAATCCCCTAGCATTTTAGCAACTCCGGCATTCGTGTATCCAGGCGAAATCTGCCAAACTTGAACCCAGAAGTCCACGTACAGTAAAGGGATATGCAGAGGGTTCTCACCAATTTCCACTTTCTTCCACACCAAAAGATGGCGATTAAGAACCAGGGGCGCCTTTCAATGTATGATCAAGGTCAACTTGATGAAAAAAATGAAACAAAAACCTTTTTGCACCTAAATCTGTAATCTCCACTCCCCCCAAAGGGTGCCATACATCGGCTAAAGTGTTTTTCATGGCCTAAAATTTGATAACTCCATAGGACAAAAACATACCCACCATGCACAGATCATAGGGCGCAGCCCAAACACCAGCCAGAACCTTAACGTCCAAACCCTCATCTTCCTCATCTGAAATAGATAAATGATGTAAATCGCTTTCCATGAGAGAATTACATAAATCCGCGAACAGGCGGTACAACTAAGGTTTCATACGAAAGACTGTCAAAGCGATAGAGAAGAGGCATGTCAAAAGGCAGAGAGAAGGTTTTCAAAATCCATTTGATAATAATTAATGTGGGGATGTTTGAAGTGCATGAATTACACATATATTTTCCGAAGTATTATTCTTGATTTTAATGATAAATTTTCTTGTTTTACCTAGTTTTTGTTTATCTTTTTAGGTAATTGTGTAAATTGGACATTGAGATGATATTATTCATGAATTGAAGATAATTCTAAGAAAAAAGAAGAAATTCACAGTTTTTAGAGGAATATGGTTTGAACCAGAGTTTTGACTACCATTTTGTACCGGCCGATAATGACCAGAAGGTACCATATTGGTGTAAATGGTACCAACTGTCAGTACCAACCGACATCGTTGTTTTTACATGGTTCTAGCTTGTACCGATTAGTATTTAAAATATCGGCTATATACCGGCCAATGCTATAACTTTTAAAAACCCTAGGTACTTACTAACAAAATTTCAAAATTATTTACCTACCCCTAATCCGACCCTCACTTATCTACTTCCTCCCTCTCTTTTTTGTTTTTTCTCCCTTTGAATCTCAGACACTCTCTCCATTCTCTCTCTCTCTCTTTCTCCTCTTCAGCGACCGCTTCTCCCTTTCTGACAACGACATAACCACCGCTCAACTTTCAGCTTTCTCCATGCCACCATCGCACTACTTTCAGCCCTTCTCCTTGGGGATGACACCACCACACGCCACCATTGAACCACTTTCAGGCTTCAGCCTTCCTCCATGCGGGACCCATGATTTTCTGTCTTCAGCCATCCATCGCTGCCTACCACCACCGCATTTGGAATCGACAGATCTGTAAAAACTCTAGATCCAAACCTGACTCGACGCTAATACCCGAAGCAAATTCTTGGATTGTGAATTTTTTTAGGTGTGTTTTCTTTTCTACTTAATTATATTTGTGATTATAAATGGGTTGGAACTTGGAACTTAGAATTAAATTGGTAAGTGGATTTATGATTTGTGAATGTTTGGATACTTGGATTGCAAATGAATGAAATGAAGTATGATTTTGTTTATCTTAATGGAGGTTTGGTTTATGTTTGCAGGATTGGTTGTTTAGATTATGTAGGATTTATCTTAAATGAATGAAATGGTTGTGGTTGTGGTTGTGGTTTGGTTCATGTGAATGAAATGGACCGTGGGCATGCATGAATTTGAAAGTTGATAGTTTCAACTTAAAATAAAATCGAGAATGAGAATGTTATTTAATCTTAAAAGTAAATAATTAATTGAAAATTGATATAATATTTTATTACATATTCTTAACATTAGTATAATTGTATTAAGTATTGGGTTGACGAAAACTTATAAAGTACATAGTACAATTGTATAATATGATAATGAACTATTTTGCAATTTAAAAAAATTCAAGGACTATTTTATAAATTTAAAAATTATTCAAAATGGTACCTGGTATTGATTGGTATCGATACAATACCATACCATAATCCAATTCAATACCACGGCTGGTACGATTTTTGCAACATTAGTTTGACCTACTCTCTTATGCCAACCTATGCATTATAAGCATCAAATGCAACAATTAAAAAAGTTTGAGCCATGACTATATAAGACACATAAGCAAGTCTAATTGAAAACAATTGAATCCATGGTTAGGAGACATGACCTTATTCCGAGTGAGATCGTCCTATTATTTTTCTTTAAAAAATGACCTAACCTTATTTAATCAGGTCATTAAGCACCCTTCCGAAATTTTTGCAATGTTTGTTCTTATGTCCTATGTCACAATGGAAGTGCAAGTATTAAGTTTTTGATACTTTTCAAAGGGTTAGTGCCATTTCTTTTTGGCTTCACGACTAAATCATTATCTAATATGCAGTCAACTACACTACTTAGTGAGGTGTTGAACCTTCAAAGCTCTTCCTTACTCTTTCCTTTGCTTTCATCTTAGCTTGTTCTTCCCATAGTTCTTTCTTCTCTTCATCGTATACTGAAGATACACCACTTTTTCTTCTTCATTACTTTTAGCATTTGAGCTTCTCAAATTTGCTTAGCATCTTCTAAATTGAGGCACTTCGTACTTTGACTTGTATTTCCTTGAAATTTCAAAGCCATTCTTTTTTCATGAAATTACACTAGGATTGTCTAGGTATTTATCTATTTATGAAGGTTGCTACCCTCATATTCAAAATTGGAAATTGGGTGGAGCATTCTAAGTAATCTCTGATTTTCATTGAGTTATTGATATCAAATAGATAAGGTCCATCCGTTTGCGCTTATTACAAACAAAGTGTGAGATGAATTTAATAGTCATATTAGAATGTGGTAGTTGACATAGGATGCAATGTTTGAAATAAGTATTCCACTGCTCTTGTTAAACTGGAGGAGAAGGCCTTATACTTGATTTCAACTTATGCATCGTATACGTCCGTGAGCTCTCCATGCCTATGAGCATGATCATCAGGATCATGCATACTGTCACAAGTATCCAAAATTAACATTTTAAAGTTGTTTCGCTAGAACATTAGGAGTTTGAGGGTTCCTAGTTATTAAATTAGGTCTTCATGCATAGTACTCTTATTGTGTTGATTATAAGGGTATTGATGGTTTCTTTCTTTTTCTTTTTTTTTTCTCTCTTACATCATTAGATTGACTTGTTATCATAATATTTAGATGGTAACAAATAGTTATTGTGAATTATAAGCACAAGTTGTTCACTAAGTTAAACAATTTTGGGATTATAAACAACTCTAATAGGATCAACAGATGAATTAGTTAAGTATTCTATTCTCTTTTCAGATGGAGAAATCAAAACTAGTATATATTTACTCAAGTGTGAATAATTAAAAAATCTTAGTTAACCACAAATGGTTAAAACTGACATGAGTTTGTTGGACTTCCTTTAAGTTTATATGCAAGCACAAGCAAGCAGAGGATTAAAGCTTTATTTAATAAAGACATTTTGATACTTAATAAAAATAAAGAGTACTAAATATATAGAAAATATTTTCAAAACAAATAAATACATATATATTTTTACCTCGCGAAGTCTCCTCGATGTAAATGATTCTTCTAGAATTATAATTGTAATCTAATTATATAAATAGAATTTTGATCTATCTCTATTATGGAGTATAATTAAAATTTTGCTAGGATTTTATATTTTTAATTCTTATCTCACTTATCTTATTCTCATGCTTTCAAATGAAATTAATTATCCCTAATGTACATTCACATTCTTTCAAATACAGGCAGATATTTTAGAATTGGTCGAAACATTGTCAATGTAACAGTACTCCTTAGGTTGGTATGCCTAATCACTTCAGCATAAAACTAAAGCTTCCCAAACTCTTCTTCAATGTTTATCACAACACTTTCTGCTATTTTTTTTTCTTTGCTCTTCTCACCATACTCATGGACACTTCAACACTTAAACAATTTTTAACGTAAAATTTTATATCATTCTTCAAAAAAAGCTCCCTTTTAAGCTTATCCTTCAACAAGTCAGCTAAGATGTTCGTGTTCATCCTAGGATTTGTTATGCTCAAAGCAGGATTTGTTCTACCAATTTAGTTACGTGCATGTCTGGTGAAATAAAATTCTAGAAAAGAAAATTCCATAAGACTTGACAGCAACAAGTGGAGTTAGCTTCTCAGACCTAATACAAAATAAGATGTGATATTCAGTACCATGTTTGGAGCAGGTATGGAAAGCTAAGATACAAACACCAAACTCGCAACCATTCAAATTTGTGGTACAGCTTCCACGAACTGCTTTTTCATTTGAGTAGAATGCCAATGCTAAATATTCATCTTTTCCATGTCTAAGGACAAGTCCTCTGGTACAAATTCTTCTTGTAATCTACATAAAACCCAATCATCCAGCTGAAGAGAACAGACAATGTAGTTATAATAATTATATGCTGATACTGGCCTTACAAGTCAGTAATGTTTCATTTTGGATCATATCATGTTTTGCCAAATTGTATTGATGTTAGAGCATCTCTAGCTTGTTTTTCAATACCTGACTACATTTAATATAAGCATTGATGATATAACAGTATATACGTTTTCAACATTTGGTTAGTGAACTAATTATTAAAAGTGCGGAAGAAATAATTCGTTTTTTCACCTTCCCTTCCCAATGGTTGCATGTGACTAAGCAATAATGGTGCAGCAATCTGTATTCAATCATATGCCAGTTCGTTTTGCGTCCATTTCTTAATTCTCCTTCACAGAAGCGAAGCTTTTGCTTTACTCCTACCACCCCGAAGTTGCCTAAGATTTTACCATCTGAATACTCGAATGCTTCCCAATAGCCATGTCTTACTTGGTAAACTGGAAGCCATCTAGATCCATAGTGGCAATTCCTGGGTGTCAACACAAAACGTTCCTTCACTCCACTTACATTTGCTTCGCCTAAAATAAGCGTCAAAATTCATTATTCCAACCAAGCAAGAACTTCTAAGCCAATAACTTTATATGTGAACATTAATCTGGTGAGTAGACCATAGTATGACAAAATTTCAAGAGAAACAAACCTGAGAAGAATTCTCTGGGATGATAATCTCGTATATCTGCCACTATTAAATTTTCTATAAGAACTGGTTGACTTGTAAGTTTGTTGTTGAGTTGATTTATTATGTACTGATCAAAATCGTGGTTGTCAGTCATCCCCAAAGCTCTAGACCAAACTTATGATGCAAAAGTTAAACAAGTCCCGTTGGTTTTCTGTAGAAACGAAAACTCAAAGATCTGGCATAACACCGATCATGCAGATATGAAGTTTAACAAGTTCAGTATATAAGGTTTATGGAAAGACAGGATGTTCAGAAAGAAGCAGATATTATGAGGTCTTCAACCCCTAAGGTTTCAAATAACAGGTACAGACAATGCTAGGCTGCTTGATAATATACAAATTCAATGCTGCTATTCTACAGCAAGTTCGCCATAACAATGCTGAGATTTCAGTGCCTTTGGATGATGTTCACTAAGATTATTTTGTGAAACGAAAGACACACTCCGACTGTTGCGGCTAAAAATGCCTGGAAAATGGGATTTCGACCCAACCCCAGGCGTCAACAGCACAATCACTCCTAAACCTCAACTCAGTAAACTGCGAATCAATGAGTAATTTCATCAAACGATTGAGCAGCAATCCTATCTCAATTTTAACAAACACAAGAATTAATGCATGTCTTGATACTAACCATTGATTCCCACTTATCATTTTCAAGTGAGCTTTTTATCAAACAGGAAGTCCGCATGTATTATCGTGGACTTCTTATGAACTTTCAAAAATTCCAAAGGACCCTGAGTAAAGACCAAATATTTAACATCCCAAGAAAATAAGCATGGAGTAATATCCTGATTTTTCAGAAGACGAAGAGAGACTTGGCTTACCTTGGCAAAGGACAGTCTAGACGTGAAATTAATTGAAATCCTAAATTGTCAGAACCCTAATGCTAACGAAAGATACCAATTGCATTAGCATGGATTCACCAACAGTAAAAGAAATTGAACCACCCACAACCCAAACCGATTCATAAAGAATAAACCAAACAAGACAAGAAGTTTGTAACCCGATGGGGAAAAAAACCCTCTTCTCTCAACTGCAATTTGTCCGGACTCCTGAATTGAGATGAGCAAAATGACTACTTGTTTTACTATTCATTTGTCGATAAACAAGCTGATCAATTTAAGCGTACGGGACGATTTAAACAAGCTCCCCGCGTGTATAGAAGGTTATGAGTTTCGTACCGTACCGTACCGGCCGGAAAATGGTACCGAAATTTAAATTTTAGTACCGGGTTTAAATATTGGTCGATACCGGCCAATACCGGTTGGTACTGGCCGGTATTGTAAATACCGGGTGGTACCGGAAAATTTAAAAAGTATAGGAACTAAATAGTAAAATTTTCAAAATTTAAATTAAAAAAATAAAAAAAAATTAAAATTTTTTAAAACTTCTTACTTACCGTCCACGTCTCCCCCCTCTTCTTTTTTCAAAATTTTTTAATTTTTTGTTTATTTCAACTTTTATTATAATTTTTAATTTTTATTTTTAAAATAAAATAAATATTTTATT
>JAOSBO010000009.1:20472592-20492574 GCA_027563915.1 Erythroxylum rotundifolium | reverse complement strand
GAAATATGACATCAAAATTTAAGGAGAAGATTGATCCTGAGGGCTATTGTTGGAAGAATATCTCTTAGGCGACAAAGGAATTTTACTATCATGAGTTTGAGGTACGATAGAAATAATTATTCCTTTTTAATATTAATTTTTTACATTAATTTGATAACTATTATTACATCAAAATTATTTATCAAATATATTTCCTTTTATTACAGAAATTATTTTTTTGGATTCTCAATTGGATGAGATCATATATAAAGTATGGGAGTCGAGAGCGTGTACATGTTATTGCGACTTTATTGGTGCGATATGCAGGGCAGCTGTACGACCGCCTTATATTTCTGAAGAAATGTGAAGTCATTGGCTGGCATATTGGACATCACCTACGACGATGTTGATTTCACAGCGTAATTCGGCCAACAGATGTGGAGGACCCGAGGGAGAGAGTCTTCCTATACATACGGGAGGATCTATTACCTACCAAGAGCATGCACAGAGACTTATAAGTATCTACAATTAAAAGTTATATTCTCATCTCTTTTCTTTGCTGTATTTTAATTGAATTTGCTTTATAAAATCTATTTCACTTATAATTAACATTTTATTCCTATGCAGGAAAAGTCTATGAACGTGGCACCTATACCCCGTCAACTATTTCTGCACACTTACACTAAGAAACATGACGGGGTGACATTCGTCAATGATCGTTATAGAGAAATCAATGTAAGTGAAATTTATGATTTAATAGTAATAATATGCTTAATAATTATCACTTACTAATATATAAATGTTACTTTCTGATAGGACCAAATACAGCAAACCATTGAACGGTGGTATCAACAATCTGAAAATATTGATGAGACTGACATTTACCTTGAAGCAGTTGGTGGTAGGGGTCGTTGTAGGAGGATATTCAGATTAGGATCATTTGCAAATACTTTTTATTCACAATCCTCCATGTCTAGTATAGCAGCATCTGCTAGGCAGTCCAACAACAATAAAGTGGAAGCGCTTGAGAGCGCAGTGCAGACATTGTCGACTCAGTTGCAACAGACGTTGGAACAGTTGCATCAGTTGCAACAGTCGATGGCAGTGCAACAACAGACGATGGCAGTGCAACAACAGACGATGAAGCTGTACGCTTAGCTCCATTAGGAGATGGATGAATTGAAGGGTAAGGGCAGCAGGTCACCGCACCAACTAGATGATCCACTAGCTCCTGATTAGTAGTGTAGTATTCATCATTTAGTTTGTATAGTTATTATTTACAATGTAACGTTTTTATTGTCAATTAAGATATTTTAATTTTAAATCATTAATCAAAATTTCTATTTAACCAAATTAAATGTATATTATAAATATTTAATTATTAAAATTATGCATCAATTATAATTATATAATGAAAAAATATTTTTTTAAAATTTAAGCAATAACTTTACTGACCAAAACACATCCCCATCCGTCAGTAACTATCTATAAAATATACCGACGGACGATAAATTCCGTCGATAATTGTTAAGCATATTTACGGATGGAAAACATGTTACCGTCGATAAATTTACCGATGGTACTAAAAAATTTCGTAGGAAAATTTACATACAGTTAAATTTTTAACCCGTCGACAATTTATGGACGGAAAAATTGTGACGGTTGGTACATTTTCAGTACATTTACCGACGGTAAGTTATTCTCCAACGCTAAATTTACAGATGGGAATTTCTTTACCATTGATAAAGTTAGCTACGGCCAAATCTATGACGTTTTTATCTATTGGTACATTTCGTCGGTAATATTTAACACCGACGGAATAATTAAGTTTTCTGTCGCTATATTCCGTCACTAAATGATAGTTTTCTTGAAGTGCTCCCCCTCCACATACTGCACTAGAAGATGAGGCTACACCATCAACCATTCCTACATTATCCACTACCCTATACCAACAGAGATATCAGGGGTAAATAACGTGGATGAGGGAGATGGTCGCCAGTTAGGAATTGAGGGACCCGATGGACGAAAATATATCACAATTGTCAATAATATGTAAGTGAAAATACATGAAACATTATAAGTTTATAATTAAGTTTTAGGTTTAAATTTTAAAAATAGTATAAATTTATTTGTTTTTATATTAGGTTACTTCCATCTGTACCCTATTCTGATAGGACCAAATACAAGAAAGCATTGAATGGCAGTTTTAGCAATGTGAAGATGTTGCTGAGACTGAAACTTATCTTCACGTAGTGGGTGGTAGGGACTATCATGGGAGGATATTTGGTTTAGGTTCATTTGTGAACACATTTTATTCGCAATCCTTCACGTCCATTACAACAGCATCTAGTAGGCAGTCCACCACTAATGAAATGCAAGAGCTTCGGAGCACAGACATTGGCGACTCAATTGCAACAATCAATGGAACATTTTCAATAGTTGATGCAGTACATCCCTCAGCTCCGTCAGGAGATGGATGAGCTAATGGATAGGGGTAGCACCTCATCGCACCAACAAGAGCATTCGCTGCCTCCAAATCAATAATGTACTTTTGATCATTTAACTTGTATTACAAATACTTATTACGTACAATGTAATGTTTTTATTATCAATTAAGATATTTTTAACTTTTTATCATCAATCAAAAAATTTATTTAAACAAATTAAATGTATACTATAAATTTATAACTGTTAAAATTATGCATTAACCATAATTTAAATATACTGATGGGATGTATTATATATATTTTTTAAATTTGTTATTTCTTTACGGAAAGAAACAAACATCTGTTGGTAAATCCATCTTCGCTTACCGATGGACAATTCAGAATTCCATCAATAATCACAATTGGAATAACCAATTACATTACAATTATTACTGACAGAAAGACATATCCGTCTGTAACCTTTTAATAAATTTACCGATGGTAAATTGCTTACCTTCGGTAAATATTTCGACGAAATATAATTGCCCGTCTCTAAATTTTGCTGAAAGTCAACTACAAAATAAATCATTGGTATATTTACCAATGCTACGAAAAGTTCTGTCGGTAAATTTACAGGTGGAAATTATGTTTCTGTTAGTAATTATTAGCTATAACCATTTCTACGATGTCTTTGTCCGTCGGTAAAATCTATCAGTAATCTATCTTACATTTCTACCCCAAAATGACATCTTTCTTATAGTGATAGAAGCACAAGTTGACCAACAACATCCAGACATTGCCAGATTTTCAAGGCAATAGCTTACCTGTAGTAAACAGTGAGTTAACCAAGATGTGTAAACTCAATTATATGTGTGTTTTTATATGAGTTATATGTGTAATGAGTCAACCTAGATGTGTAAACTCAATTATATGTGTGTTTTTGTATGAGTTATATGTGTAGTGAGTTAACCAAGATATGTCAACTCAATTATGTGTGTTTTTCTGTTTGAGTTATATGTATCATGAGTTGACATAGATGTATCAAACTATTCTTAAATTGCTCTTGTTTAATTTTGACATATTAAACTCTTACTGGTTTTGTTGTGACAATTTCGACCTTCAATTGTCCGAGGAGACTATATTAGAAGTGCTCATTGTATGTGAATTCGATTGAACAAGTATTATTTGACATTATTATTGAGTGCCAGACCAAGGTTCAATGATAAATATGAATGTAAATGTGTATGGAATAAGTGATACTTAACTGAATGTTGAATGTCAAATTCTGATATGATGTTTGTGATAAATGACTGTGTATATCGAATAAAAGTGATTGATAGCATATGATGTGAGATGATGCATTTCATGACATTGAGTGCATGATCAAATAAAGGAGTTATGACCGAAGTGACCAGGCTTAAATAAGCCTGGTATTTATAAGGAATATTAAAGTGAAATAAGTTCGGTATTCATAAGGGATATGGGTGCGAACGTGAAATATGCCCAGTATCCACAAGGGATATGGGTTTGAACGTGAAATCAGCCCGGTATCCATAGGGGATATAAGTCAGTACCTAAAATAAGCCTAGTATCTAGGAGGGATATGGATCAATTAATAGGCACTCGGTCACAACACAATAAAAATGAAAGTGGAATATCATGTGCATTGTATATATATATCTTTACATGTATCATATGAATAGAATGACTAAATTGAGTTGATATAATAATATATTATGTTTGTGTACATGTGGATGATATGAATAATTGAAATGAATGATTGAATTATTCTGAAATAATTATATGAAATGCTTGTGTTGATAATAGACTTATCGAAATATGATGTATATTATGATCAGGTACCAAATTCTGAATGATAAGATATATGGGATTTGATTCTAAATGATGTGAGATCTTAATTGAATTGTGTTATATACTTGCAATATTTATGTCTGTTTTGAGTGAGCACATCGATGATGGTTAACTCATTGAGTTTGCAATCTCATCAAAATTGCAACATTATTTTTCAGGTTCAGAAGAAATCTAGCTAGTCTAGTTGAAGTAACTTCTTCATTCGGATATGAGTCAATGTCGGGATCAGTTGTACTTGCAAATGTCTTAGTTATGTTGTATTAAGGATTGTAACACTCAATTGTTGTATTTTGTATATGTGAATTTTGAAAACGTAATTACATAAGAGACTGTATATGTTTATGAATAGAAAAAATGGAATAATATGATGATTGGAATGTTTTATGTTATGTGTGATGGATTACAAAGGAAAAATGAATTGATTTAACTGTCTTAACGTGTCATTTTCATAGAGTATGTACCCAAATATCCTTTGGTATATCGAGTATATGCTCTATGGGAGTGGTATGTTAAATGTTTAATAATCTAAAACTAGCCAAAATGGAGAAAAGAGAAAAACAGAAAAATCAATCAAAATATGATCAGAATTATAGACCGGTTGAGCAAGAAGAATTAAATCATTTTGGACATTATAAAAAAGAAAGTAAAATACAAATGTTTCCTACATAATACACTCCAAAGCATGTAACACTAGGATCATATGGAATTCTTAATTTAGACTATGTTATATCTCCAGAAAAACTATTTCTTGAATGGTCTAATAGATTAGCATTACTTATCTAACTTGAAAAATCTTTTAAAGGAATAACTAACAAAAGTACTTTATAGTATTTTATCATTTATAAAACAATAGGTATAGTATTTAGTTTTTTATTAGATAATTAAATACGAATAAAAAATACCACTAAATTTCTTAATGCTATTGAACCTATAAAAGCTTTTCAAGTATAACCAGTGAAATTTATAGGAAAATATTGAAAATGAAGAAAGAAAAAATGAACTATGGAAACTACATAATATGAGAATGTGTGATATTTGTTATTTAGAAGAATATATTTATGAATATAAAAATATTATTATAAATTAACACATTTTGAACAATAAATTTATATAAAGATCTTTATACAAAAATTACCTTATCCTATAAGTAAAATAGTAGAAAATTATTTTAATAAGACAACTGATTATAAATGCTATGAAAAATTACCAAAACTAGAAAAACTAGAAAAATCAAAAGTGGTATCTTAATTGTAGCACCTTACTTCCATCCGTCATATGCCCGTAAGCGCCTTGGACCAGCGTGCACATGCTCGACAGAAGTGGTGTGCTAACTATGACACTTTTGCATATATCTCATGGCATCATAAGTAAAACCATAAATATCACAATATCAACAACCTAAATTTCCTCATTTCATTTCTTAAACCATGATTTACATTGTAGCAGTATATACAACTGTCATGTGACACAACCGATCAGAGTCCATTGCTATCTCTACAAAATATGCTACATACATGAGACACTAACAAAAATTAAAACAAAATCCTTTAGTCCTAGCTGACTGACCTTTAAGCTATGTTTACAAATCAAAAGATGAATTAGATCACTTCTAAGCCGCCTTAGAAGCTAAGTCTTCACTCTCTTGAATCTAAAATGTCATCGTTGCAATTTTAGTGAGTTTTGGGAACTCAATTGAGTAACCTCGATGTTTCGCTCTTATCATATAACACAACAATTCATGTTATCACATTATTCACATCATTACATTCATCATTATGTCATGTCACAAAACACTTGATCATGATTGCCACATTTCAAAATCAATATAATTCAGCATTTCATTGCAATCATGTAAAACATACTCATCAATAAACTTTTGCATATATTAGTCAATAAAATTCATCAATACATTGTAATCATTCAATTCATACAAATCATATGAGTATGTAATGTTTACGAGACTCTCATTCATTTGTTAACTTGTTGTGACCAAGTGCTTTTTTCACTATCCCGTATCTACTGTGGATACAGGGCTCATTAATACTATCCCTTATCTGACTTTTTTTTCCCTGGTAACTCCAGCCACAAATTCATATGTAGTCAATCAAATTCACATTCACTTTCTCATGTGTAGTCAATCAAATTCACATTCACTTTCTCATTCACATTTGTCATCGGATTTAGTCTGGCATTCAATGTATAAGTTGAGAACACATATAGTCATTCACATTCACATTCAAAGACCACTTTCAGACATTAACCAATACAACACATCATATAACAAACAAATAAACAATCAAGGTGAGATCATTTTAGGTTACTCATAGTTACTCCTTTAAGCTTATTTCCCTGAAGCCTTGACAAAGTTTGGAAGTGATTGCTCAATGCGCTCTTCTATATGCAATCACATATATTAACACATTCAAATGAATAAGCAAACGTACGCACATTTATGTATGTATCATGTATTATGCATGTTCAAAAATAAATTCTCAGGTATGTTTCCTTAATACACTTTATAATCAATTTACAATAATTTCCAATCATTCTTTAATCCATAATACAAGTTACGCAACTTAATCCCTTCATTCAACATCAACTAAATTCATTTAAGATCTCATTTAACCTTAAATACCTTATATGGAAACACCCTCACTTGAATTAGTTCAGAAATTGCTCAAAAACTCACCCTTTGAAATTCTAGATGAGTCACAATTGTACAGGTGCATAATCATGCCTTGCTGTGTTTTTCTTTTGCGTTTCTTCTTTTATCTGAAACCAACACTCATTTAAACACCAAGTTCACTCCAATTTTCCAGAACTCTTTGTTTCAAAAACATCATTCCACACTATTTCAAATACCAATTTGAGTTCATTCAATTATCAAACTCGAATCAATTTATTAGGCATCTTTAATTACATATTATCGTTCATAAAATCCATAACATCACATTCATAACATCAAACACCAAAACATAACACATTTATATATTCTTCCTTCATCAATTGTCTGCAGAATCGCTACTTCATTTCTACCTCAGTTTTAGTTTAGTATCATCAATACACAATTCAAAAATTCATGACTGATCACAACCCCAAAATAGAACATATTCCCATACTTTTCCATATTAATTTTCTGCACATTTTCTCCTTCACTAATGCCTTCATTTTAACTCCAATTATCACTTAATTCATCTTATTTCAAGACACTATAGTACTCCTTTTTTATCAGCTCTAAATTCACATTAGTTCATATGTAAAACAATCAAAGAAATTCATGTAATATACCAAGAAAATAGAACACACATATCCAATTTACAAGTCAAAAATTCTGCACCTCTTGTTACACCATAACTCATCTGTTAAGTTGTTTCACCGAAATTGCTTCTTACTAACAACTCACGCATATATCAATTCACAACCATTACAATAGAATGTCTCTATTAATACCACCCACGTTAACACAAACAAAACTCAATTCTTTGATCATTATCCTCAACCTTAATATTCTTATCATCAATATGTCATTTAACGCTACCCATGAAAATCAACACATAACTTACTTGATTCAACAAAATTCCAGAAGGTGAGAGAATGAGATTTTGATGGAGAAGGCAAGGATAGAGAGAGATAACTGAAAATGGAAAATGGACTGAAGTGATTATTTTGCAACGTGTAACGTTGATGAATTAATCTAAAGCCAAATTCACAAAAGTGAACAAACATGGTGTTTCGATGATTGCTAAACAAAAAGAAAGAGTAGATGATTTCAGTGAAGACAAATAAGAGAGCTGTAGAAACATAATTCCCAAGTGACTAGGTGGCTCCATTATGCAATGCCACATGTCACCATTATTTCTATAACATGTGTCCTCCATTTAAGCTACCAAATGTCACACTCCCATTTAATTCTTATTTCAACATTTTTCCTAGTCTAAAAATACCCCAAATTTTCAGAAATTTCCGAAATGTCACTAAAAATTCTACATCAATTTTAATACACTTCAATTTAATTTTTCAAGACAAACATTCCACAATTCACGTTATACTCACATTCAAATTAATTATACCCAGAAAATGTCAATCAATGCATGTACAATTATTTTCATGTGTTCATCTCTCGTGTATAATATCCTAGGGTTCTAACCCTTATCATGGAATAATAGGGTGTTACAACTCTCCCTCCTTAAGAATTTCATCCTCGATATTCCTATCACTGACTGTAGACTCTTAAAAATCTCGAAGTAAATCTGGAATCCTTGTCTGATACTATGGACATACTATGGACACTAGAACCTCATCTAGTCTAACTACCTCATTCATATACCTCTGAGCCAACTGGTCTAGTGAGTTATTCTCTCTCACTGGTAAAAAATGGGCAAACTTTGTCAATTGGTCCACGACAACCTATATAGTATCATTTTGCCTAGGAGTCTTAGGCAATCCCATAATGAAATCCATTATGATTATTCCCATTGCCACTCCAGAATAGGTAACGAATGAAGCTTCTCAACTAGAGTCTGATGTTTGGCCTTAATCTGCTACTTGTTTCTTCATTCCTCGACACAAGAAATGCTGCTTCAGTGTATTATACTTCTTAGTAATACTAGGATGCATAACATAAGCTGCTACATGCACTTCCTCTAGAATTTCTCTCCTTAGATTATCAATGTCAAGCACACATAACCTTTTCTTTAACCACGAAGTCTCATATATCAATTCAAGTTCAGAATCTAGATTCACCTTTGTCTTCTCAATCAACTTCACCATTTCAAGATCATTACTCTGAACTTTTCTAATCCTACCATGTAACAGTGGACTCAACTATAGTATGGCTATCAATACTTCATTATGCTATAGATTCAACTCCATTTTCAACGCTCTCAATTGAACTAGGCTCAGTAATCTCGATAACTGAATCTAAGCTGCTCTGCTATTCAACTCCCTACTTAATGCATCTACCACCACATTAGCTTTCCCTAGATGATACTCAATCGTATAGTCATAATCCTTTAACAACTCTATCCATCTCTTCTGTCTCATGTTCGATTCCTTTTGAATCAGCAGATACCTCAAACTCTTAAGATTAGTGTATATCTGAAAGGTCTCTTCGTATAAATAATATCTCCATATCTTTAGAGCAAAACTACTGCTTCAAGCTCTAAATCATTTACTAGATAGTTCATCTCATGACACCTTAATTGTCTCGATATATAGGCTATCACCTTTCCATATTGCATCAACACACATCCCAAACCTTGATGCGAGGCATCACTGTATACTACATATCTACCAGTTCCTAATGGAATAGTCAACACTGGCACTGTAGTCAACCGATGTTTTAATTCTTCAAAGCTTCTCTAACACTCACCATTCCATCTGAAAACCACGTTCTTCCTTAGAAGTTTAATCAAAGCGGTTGAGAAAAATGAAAACCCCTTGACAAACCCCCAGTAATATCTGGCTATCCTAAGAAACTCCAGATTTCTGATACATTCTTTAGACCCTCCCATTTCATTACTACCTTTATCTTCTTTGTATCCATTTGAATACCTTGCCCACTTACTTTGTGACCCAAAAACACTACTTGACTTAACCAAAACTCACATTTACTGAATTTGGCATATAGTTGTTTCTCACCTCATAATCTGTAAGATTACTCTCAAATGCTCTGCATGCTCTTCTCTAGTCTTCGAATACACCAAAATGTTATTGATAAACACTATTAAAAAACGATCTAGGTAGGGCTGAAACACCTTATTCATCAATGCCATAAATGCAACTGGGACATTGTCAACCCAAACAACATTAATCAGAACTCATAATGCCTATACCTACTCCAGAAAGCACTCTTCAGTTCATCAGTCTATGATATCTTCAACTAATAGTACCAGACCTCAAGTCCAACTTAGTGAACACCTGATCTCCCTACAATTGATCAAACAAATCATCAATTCTAGGCACCGAGTACTTTTTCTTCAATGTTACCAGATTCAAATGCTTATAATTGATACACAGTCTCAATGTTCCATCCTTCTTTTTCACAAATAACACTGGAGCTCCCCAGGGTGAAACAATGGGTCTAATAAACCCCTTTTCTTGCAACTCCTACAACTAAGCCTTCAAATCCTCCAACTCCATAGGTGCCATCCTATAGGGAGGAATGAATATAGGAGTAGTAGCTGGAACTAGATCAATTGTGAACTCTGTTTCTCGATTTGGCGGCAAGTCAGGTAACTCTGTGGGAAACACATCCGAGAATTGCCTAACCACAAGAATGTCCAACACATTCTACTCAATTCGAGTATCAATGACATCAGCCAAATAAGCCTCACATCCCTCTTGCATCAACCTGAAGGCACTCATAAATGAGATAAGCCTAATTGGCACTGTTTAGCTAATACCTCTAAACACTACTTTCGGCTGATTAAGAGATTCAAATGTTACCTCCTTTGTATAACAAATCATGATGGCCCTATAAGTAGTGGGCCAATCCATATATAGGATAACATATATTTCCTTCAACAGTAACACAATCAAATCTGCCTCTAACTCTACCTAATCAATTCGAATCAAACACCTTTTACAGACTTCCCCTATCACGGTGGTCTTACCTATCGATGTACTTACCTCTAATCTATATCTCAATAACTCTTTATCACAATGCAACCTATATGTCATATGTGATACGATAAAGGAATGTGTATATCCAGGATCTAGCAATGCAATAGCCTCAAAAGTGAATATAAATAACACACCTGCAATGACGTCTAGAGAATCTTGCGCCTCTTGCCTAATGATGGCATATACTCAGGCCTGAGACTACGATTGATTGCTCCACACCTCAATCCTACTAGTAGAACTCTCAAAACTCATTCTGCCTCTGCCATGACCTCTCTATCCAAACCCATTAGCTAGACTCTGCTGAATCGTAGTTTCTTTTGCCACATTTCCTCTCCTACCAAACTGTGCTCCAAACATAACAGAACAATCCCTGATTTGATGATCAAATGAGCCGCATCGAAGGTAGGCTCCTATCAACTTCTAACCTTCACCACTGTGCTTCTTCCCATAGTGCTCACAGTTCGGCAACTGACCTGATATTGCACCTCTTCCACTTCCAAATTGAACAAAATTACCCCTCTGTCTGAACTTTGGCTGTTTTGATCTAATCGGTAGTTTGAAAGCTCTATTATGACGCTTGCTGAACCATCTGTGAGAACTTCCCTAAGATTCACTAAGCCTCTTCTATTTAGTCTCTGATCTTTACTCAGACTAATTGTCCTTCAATAACTGCTCAATTCGGATCGAGGTAGCTCGTAGTTTGGTAAAACTACCTAGGTTAGAAATGGCTAACCTCGTTCGGATCTCCATGTTCAGTCATCTACAAATCTCCTGCACTTGTCTTCCTTAGTAGGAATCAAGGTAGTAACATATCCCATTAGTTCGTTGAACTTAATCTCATACTCTGCCACGAACAAACCGCTCTGCTTCAAATCTAGAAATTCCTTCATCTTACTATCCAGGTAGATTTTGGGCATGTAGTTCTCCTTAAAGACCCTCAAGAAATCTTCCTATCTCAAATTACAAGGCCTGGTGGTATTGCCTAGAACAGTTTTCCACCATTGGTAAGCTAGCCCTTGTAATGAAGAGATTGCATAATCGAACCTCTCATCCGACTCACAATCCATCTGGTTAAAGATTCTATCTGTTCACTCTAACCATCCCTCAGCTTCTGCAGGGCCTGTACTTTGGTAAAAGTCCACAGCCCCCTTTTTTCACAGTTTTTTGTACCTCCTCTCCCTTCTCTGGGGAAGTCGGGGATGAATTCCCTCAGGTCGAGACACAGATGACTCTCTACTGGCTCCTACTGATCTTAGGTTAGCTGAGTGTTCCACTTGGTCACCTATAGTGGATAAACTATAATAAATAATAACTTCAATTACTATCCGCAATTCTCATGATATTTCATGCCTAACATTCCTATATATCCCTATGGATGCCAACCATACTCTGATACCAACTTAATTATAGCAACCCACTCCCATTCTACAAATGCCCGTAGGCCCCTCAAATGAGCATGCACATACCTGAAAGAAATGGTGTGCTAACTATTTTTCATAATTAAAACCATAAATATCACAATATCTACAACCCAAATTTCCTCATTTCATTTTATAAACCATGATTTACATTGTAGCATTACATACAACTATCATGTATCACAACTGATCAGAGTCCATAGCTCTGTCTACAAAATATGCCATATGCATGAGGAATTAACAAAATGTAAGACTAAATCCTTCAGTCCCAGCTAACTGACCTTTGAGTCATGACTACAAATCAAAAGCTGAACTAGATCTCTTCTAAGCCGCCTTAGAAGCTATGTCATCACTCTCTCAAACCTGAAATGTGAGCATTGTAATTTTGATAAGTTTTGCTAACTTAGTTGAGTAATCATCCTTGATGGTTCACTCTTGTCATGTATCACAACAATTCATGTTATCACATTATTCACATCATTACACTTAACATTATGTCATATCACAAAACACTTGATCATAATTGCCACATTTCAAAATCAATACAATTTAGCATTTCATTACAATCATGTAAAACATACTCATCGATAAAATTTTACATATGTCAGTCAATAAAATTCATTCATACATTGTAATCATTCAATTCATACATATCATATGAGTATGCAATGATTATAAGACTCTCATTCTCTTGTTACTTTGTTATGACTGAGTGCCTTTTTCATTGTCCCATATTTGTTGTGGACGCCGAGCTCAATAATAATGTTCCTTATCTGATGGGGATATAGGGCTCATTTTACATATTGAGCTAAAGGCTTTTACCACATATATAAGATCTTTAAGCTTTTTTTTCACTGGCAACTTTGGTCACAATTGCCATTATATTTCATGCATTCATGGAATGAAATGTAGTGCACATATGCAGTCAATCACAGTCATATTCACTTTCTCATTCACATTTGTCATCAGACTTAGTCTAGCATTCAACATATAAGTTGAGGATACATACAGTCATTCACATTCACCTTCAAGCAGCACTTTCAGAAATTAACCAGTACAACACATGACATAACAATTCAGTACATCATATAGCAAACAAACAAACAATCAAGGTGAGACCATCTTAGGTTACTCACAACTACTTCCTTAACCTTATTAACTTGAAGCCCCGACAATATCTAGAAGCGGTCGCTCAATGCACTCTTCTATATGCAATCACATAAATTAACACATTCAGATGAATAATCAAACATAAGCACATTTATGTATGTGTCATGTATTATGCATGTTCAATGATAAATCCTTGGATATGTTTCCTTAATACAATTTATAATCAATTTACAACACTTCCAATCATTCTTTAATCCATAATACACATTACTCAACTTAATCCCTTAATTCAACATCAACTAAATTCATTTAAGATCTCATTTAACCTTAAATACCTCGTATGGAAACACCCTCATATGGATTAGTTTGGAAATCACTCAAAAACTCATCCTTTGAAATTCCAGACAGGTCACGATCGTGTAGGTGCATAATTGTGCCCTGCTATGTTTATCTTCTTCCTTTCTTCTTTTATCCAAAACCAACACTAATTTAAACCTAAAGTTCACTTTAATTTTTGAGAACTCTTTGTCTCAAACACAACATCATTCCACACTAGTTCAAATACCAATTTGATTTCATTCAATTATCAAACTCTAATCAATTAATTAGGCATCTTTATTTACATATTATCATTCATAAAATCCATAACATCACATTGATAACATCAAACACCGAAACATAACAAATTCATCTATTCTTCCTTTATAAATTGCCTGTAAAATCTCTACTTCATTTCTACCTCACTTTCAGTTTAGTATCATCAATATAGGATTCAAAAATTCATGACTGATCACAACCCCAAAATAGAACATATTCCCGTACTTTTCCATATCAATTTTCTGCACATTTTCTCCTTTACTAATGCCTTCATTTTAACTCCAATTATCACTTAATTCATCTTATTTCAAGACACTATAGTTCTCCTTTTTTATCAACTCTAAATTCACGTTAGTTCATCTCTAAAACAATCAAAGAAATTCATGTAATATACCAAGAAAATAGAACATACATATCCAATTGACAAGTAAAAAATTCTACACTTCTTATTACACTATAACTCATCTCTTAAATTGTTTCACCGAAATTACTTCTTACGAACAACTTACACATGCATCAATTCATAAGCATTACAATAGAATGTCTCTATTAATACCACCCATGTTAACATAATCAAAACTCAATTCCTTGATCATTATTCTCAATCTCAATTTACTTATCATCAATATGTCATGTAACGCTACCCATGAAAATCAACACATAACTTACTTGATTTAGCAAAATTCCAGAAGGTGAGAGAATGAGATTTTGATGGAGAAGGCAAGGATAAAGAGAGACAACTAAAAATGGAAAATGGACTGAAGTGATTATTTTGGAAGCTGTAATGTTGGTGACTTGATCAAAAGCCAAATACAATGAACAAGCATGGTGTTTTAGTGATGGCTGAATAAGAAGAAAGAGTAGATGATTTCGGTGGGGACAAATAAGAGAGTTGCATAAATGTGATTCCTAAGTGCTCTATTATGCAATGCCACATGTCAACATTGCATGTATAACATGTGTCCTCCATCTAAGCTACCAAATGTCACACTCCCGTTTGATTCCTATTTCAACATTTTTCCTAGTCTAAAAATACCCCAAATTTTTAGAAATTTCTAATATGTCACCAAAAATGCCACATCAAGTTTAATACACATCAACTCTATGCCATATGATGTATGAAATGCACTTCTAAATTCTCAATATTCGCTCGTGTAGAATATCCTAAGGTTTTAACCCTTATCATGGAATAATGAAATGTTACATCAATAATATGGATATGATTCTTTTCATTCAAAACAAAGAAAACCTAAAAATAAATATAAGTGGTGAAAATATTCTAATCATAATTATAAAAAGTCCCCATTTAAACCTTATAAAAAGTTTTTTAGAAAAAAATATAGGCAATTTAAACCAAACAAAAAAATATTGTCCTCAAAATAAGGAAACGTGTAAATGTTGATTATGTAAGGAAGAAGGTCACTATACAAATACATGTCCAAAACAAAATCGAAATAAATATGAAGAAAAACTCAATATTCTAAATTTAGCAAATTAAGTACAATTTAGAAACTATTGAATCAGATTATGAAACAAACTCTACAATCTCTTCATTATATTAATATGACAACAAAAATTCATAATCAACAACTGAATCTTAATACAACATTTATTCAAGTGATTATTCAGAATAAAAAAGTCAATGCTTATATAGATACTGGCTTTACTATTTGTATAGAATCTAGAACACTTCTACAAGATTGGAAAAAAATTAAATAAATTGTTACGAATCAAAATAGCAAATGGAAGTATAATGTCTATATGGTATGTAAGCTATTATAATAATATTATTATTGAAAACTTAACTTTTATTATACCTTCAATTTGTCAATGGGAATCAGGATTACCATTAATTTTAGGAAATAATTTTCTTAAATTATATAGTTCCTTTTGTCAATATCTACATCATATAACCTTAAGAACATCAATAATAAAATCTTTAAATCAATAATCCTGAAAATTCCTATATACCATATAATTTATTATAAAAATCTACAACTTATAACAGAAAAATTAAATTAGTTACAATTTTATCTTCTTAATAATCTTACTTTACAAGATGTAAACAAAAATTTAATATAACAAGTTTGTAGCAAAAATCCTTAAGACCTGAAAAAGAATATTAATAATCAATTAATTGAAATAAAACCAAAAGATCCTACATGGGAAATCAATATGAAAAACAATATCCCATATACACAACAAGATGTTAAAGAATTTGTCATTAATCGTTCATAATTATTACATAAACAATTAATAGCACCAAGTACAAGTAAACATTCTGCTCCAGCCTTCTATGTAAATAACCATTAAAAATTACCTAGAAAGATTAACTATAAAAAATTAAACAAAACTGCTATAGGTGATGCATACAAATTACCTAGAAAGATTAAAAGGACATCATTGGTTTACCACACTAGATGCCAAATCTGGTTATTGGAAACTAATATTACATGAAGAAATAAAACCATTAACAGCCTTTACATCTCCACCAAAAAAACATTTTCAATGGAATGTATTACCTTTCAGATTAAAACAAGCTCCTAGTATTTGCCAACGCTTTATGGATAACAATTTTGAAGGATTAGAAGAATTTACTAACCTATATTGATGATATTATTATATTTTCAAATAAAAATTAAGACGATCATTTGAAAAAAGTAGAGACAGTTCTCACTAGATGTCAACATAAAGGATTAATTTTAAGTTAAAAGAAAATTATATTAGCACAATGTTAATACTTCTGTATAGAATTTAATAATGGATTTTAAAAATTACAACCTAATATTCTTGAAAAATTCCAACAATTTCTAGAGACATTACAAAATATCTCTGAATTTATTATTAAATTATATATCTGATAAAGGATTTCTAAAAAATTTAGCTAAAGAAAGAAAAATGTTACAACTTAAATGTAGTACAAAAACCCAATGTACATGGACAGAGAAAGATACAACAATGGTACATATACTCAAAAATCTCTGTAAAGATTTACTAGCATTATAAAATTATAATGCTAAAGATAAATTATTAGTCCAAATTGATGCAAGTATAGATACATGGGGTCGGCTGCCTTTCGGCACAACCACCCAATTCAAGGAAATATTATTGATGTGTTTTGGTGAAGTGTTTTATCATCTTCTCTCACTCTCTACTGACGTTTCATATTCCTATAGCTGAAACCTAAATTTTCTACCTTTTTTCCAACCAAATGGCCACTGTGGCCACTGGACAGCCTCCACCAGAGGCTGTCTAGCCTTCTTTGACACCATCGACTTCGACTACACTACCCATACTTCCAATATCTTATGCCAATACCCTAAAACCACCCCAACATAACACTACAAGTCCTGCCATTCCTAAAAAATCTGTTACGTATCTGCATGGAGAACCTAGAGTTCTCTGGGAAGAAGAAGAGATAGAACAGATGATTCTACGTGAAAATCTACAATATGCTATCGTTGGTAAGTTTTCTTATGGTTGGCCTGACATTAAAGATCTTAGAAAACTGATCCCAAAGCAATGTGAATTGAAAGGAGAATGTCCCATTGGTTTACTAAGGAACAGATATGTTTTGTTACGTCCAACATTGGTAGAAGACTATGTCAAACTCTTGTCTAAACCAGTTTTTTACATTAATCATATGAACTGATGGTATCCAATGAGAACATTGAAGTGGGATCTATGGTTTGATTCTGATGAAGAAACCACAACAGCAATTGCATGGATTTCTTTTCCTTATCTCCCACCAAATTTTTTTGTGAAGGAAGCAGTGTTTTCATTGGCTTCAGCAGTGAGTAAGCCCCTACAAGTTGATATGGAAACAAAAAACCAAACCAGACCGAGTTGTGCAAGGGTAAAGATTGAAGTTGATTTACTCAGGGATTTTCCACAGAGAATCAATATTGGCATGAAGAAGAAGGGAACTGGAGAGATTATAGATAAATGGATAAAGATCAATTATGACCATCTGCCTAAGTACTGTAAAAGGTGTAAGTTGCAAGGTCATAATGAATTGGAGTGCTATATAATACACCCTGAATTATACCCCAAAGAAGAGGGTCAGCTACCTTTGAAGGCAGGTATTGCTGCAACTGATTCTCATCCTAAAAAGGTGAGTGTTACAGCTAAAGGTAAACAGGAGGAGAAGATGTTCCAGAATAGAAGATATAGGGGTGGACATACCAAGCCTATACAAGGATGGAAGGCTAAGGATGATCAGCACAAAACAGAGATTTGTTCAGGTAAGGGTAAAGATACTAATAAGGAGGTAGACACTACCAACATGTTTGATGTCTTAAGGCTTTCTGAAGATGAGAGTGAGGAGGCACACAGAGATGAAGAGAAGACTACTGATGCTAAGGATGAGGCAGTACATGTGGGGAGGCTACTAGCTGACGCAATAATTGATAAACCAAGTTTTAGCAATGAGAATAACAATCAACAAGGTCTGATATCAGAACAGGAGATAGAAAAGGAATCTGCTAAAGCATGGGTGGAGGCTTCTTTTGGAAAGACATCATCCATTATTACCACAAAACAAGCTCCGGAAAAACAGTAAATAAAGGACTCTCAGGAAAATACCCCCTATGCTAGAAATGATTAGGATGGGGAAGCTGTTGGTGGTTTAGAATTGGTAATCTTTCAGGACTTAGCCTGCAAAACAGGAGTATCTGACAATCATGGGAATATTATTGAAGTAGAAATTAATAAGGGAAGAGTGACAGATGAAAAGAAGGATCTTGGTAAATGGGTTACACATGTAATTATGTGGATCAGGGAACTCCAGTTTACAAGCAGAAAACTCAGATATAGAAGAGGGGGACAGTTCTTTGTTGCAGACCAAGGATTTGAAGGAGGATGATACCATGGACCAGATTATCAATAAAGTTGCTACAGATGGGGACTTATCACCAAAACATATTCAGATATTAAAAAGTGGTGGAAAGAAAACTAGGCAGAATAATTTGGTTCCACTGCAGGTTATGACAAGGAGTAGTACTTATAAATCCACCAGTAATTAATGATTGATAAACTTTTATTTTGGAATATAAGATCAGTCAACACTCAAAACTCTTTTGAGAGGTTAACTGAGCTTAATAGGAGGCATCATTACTCACTTATAGCACTTATGGAACCTTTCCAAGGGCCTGATGAAATTGAAAGATTTAGAAGAAGGTTAGGCATCCATAATTCAATGATTAATAGCTCAAAAAAGATTTGGATTTTTTGGACTGATGATTGGCAAGTTCAGGTTATTAGTGACACAGTACAGCATGTGACTCTAAAAATGACTCAAGTTAACTTACAGCAGGAAGCTTTTGTCACTATTGTCTATGCTAAATGTACTGTTGTAGAAAGGTTAGAGTTATGGGATTCTATTGTTCACGATATTAGACATATTCAAGGACCTTGGATATTAGGCGGAGATTTTAATGTAATTCTTAATGCTGATGAGAAACTAGGGGGTCTTCCTGTTCATTTGGCTGAAACTGTTGATTTTGCTCACTTTGTTAGTATTTGTGGTCTGCTGGAACTGAAACACACAGGTAGTAAATATACTTGGTGGAATGGTAGAACTAGGGAGGACTGCATTTTCAAAAGACTTGACAGAATTTTTGGAAATAAGGAATTCTTAGATCTTTTCCCATCTTCAGAAGTCTCTCATCTAATAAGGCATGGTTCTGATCATGCCCCTCTTCATTTTTTGTGCAATACACAAGAGGAAGTGGTTTTTAAGCCATTTAAGTTCTTAAATTTTTGGACTCAGCATCCAAAATTTTTGGACTTGGTTCAACACAATTGGAGACTGGACTTTACAGCCAATCCATTTTCTGAATTTCAACCTAAATTGAAGAAGGTGAAGATAGCTTTGGCACAGTGGAGTAAGGAGACATATGGCAATATTTTCCAGCAAATATCAACCATAGAAGATATCATTAAGGTGAAGGAACTG
>JAOSBO010000009.1:20448520-20472492 GCA_027563915.1 Erythroxylum rotundifolium | reverse complement strand
TAGTGAAATCTCAGAAAGGTTTCTGAGGACTGGACGTAGCCCACGGTTTGGGGTGAACCAGGATAAAATCTCTGTGTATACACAATTCAACCCCCCTTCTTGTGTGTTGATTATCATTGTACTAATTTGTGATTTACTTCAATACTTAGTGATAGCCTACCTCTTCAATTGATAAATAAAAATGAGTGCATGCTTAGAAGTGTCATAGATGTATGAATAAGGTGTCAGTATTTTGGTTGACATATGTATTTAACTTAAAGCCCTTGAATATGAATGGAATAAGTTAGTGTCTTGGAACTTTTGAGGGATTGATGTTATAGGTAAGTCAAATTTATGATATTTGATGTCAAAGTCTCATTTTGCCTTGTCATATAATTGTGTGACTATGGGTACCTTGTGTTTTGTGAGTTTTGTAGTTTTAGTCTTACTTAGGGACAAGTAAAAGTTTAAGCGTAAGGAAGTTGATAGATGTAAATTATAGTGTGTTTTTTAAGTGTTTTCTTATGTGATAATTATTTGTTTAAGATTTAGATTTATGTTCTTGTAATTGTTTTTGTGTGTTTTGTTTGATTGTTATTAATTAGGGCAAGAATGTGATTTTAATTGTATGCTTTAAGAATGGTTAACATGTTTGATGATGAGAGTAGGCAAGAAATTTGAAGAAAAGATGAAGAAGTACCTGGAGAACAAGTTAGGTCACAATTATACACCTGCACGATCGTGCATGAGGGTCGCAAGAACTTTGTTGAAGGCTCTGTCATAATCATACATATCATGCACGATCGTGACAGAGAGGATGTGCAATAAGCTGTGCATAATCGTGCAAGGGACTAATTTCCAGGTCAGGAGATTTTTATATTTTTGATGATTTGAGGCTGTTTTTTGAATAAAAACAAGTAGAGAAACCCTAAAAATAACCCTAAGATGATCAAGAGTATTAAAATGAAAAGAAAAACAATAAATAGGCAGCTAGAAACTCCAAAGAAGAGATCAAAAGAGAAAATTCCTAAGAAACAAAAGTTGCAAACTTTTCCAACTCAAGGATAAAAAAGAGAAAACATCCAAAATTCAACCTTCTATTCTTTTCTTTTCTTTCCTTATTATTATTGATTGTTAATGATGAATCAATTGGGATATATAGTTTCAGCTATAGATTGCCAAACTTATTTTAAGGATGACTCTTAAACCGTTTGTTAAACTTACATTCTTGATTTAATATAATATATTTTGTGGTGTTTATTGTTTTTATATTTAATCTGGATCGAGAGGTTATATTAAATTACGTGTTTTATGTTGCAGAGCTAGAGACGGTATCTTAATAGACATATAGATATCATATTAATAGGCAATTAAAAAGATATTTTAATTGTTTATTAGTTACTCTTTTGATAGCTTTAAATCCAATTTAATAGTTAGAAAGAGTTTTGATAGATTGAGAGGTTGCAGTTAATTATTATCTATTTTAATTAGGATTACTTGGTCAGATATTGAGATAGGGTAATTACAACTATTGGATATATAGGGTTATGTAATGTAAAATCAAGAAGGTGAAGTGAAAAAAAAAGGATAAAAGTATTTCTTAAGTTTTCATTATTGATTAATCAATTGTTTCACTGCTCTTATTTAATTATTCAATTATCGATTTTATTTAATTTAGTTTATTTTCTCATTACATTATCATATTGTTGACCTTAAACAAAGTGTTACAAGAATTGCTAGGTGACAAACACAATCTTCGTAGGAATGATAATTTTTATACTATAAGATACAATTCATATACTTGCATTATAGATAAGTTTAAAACTAAATTAAACTTTAAAACACAGCCAAATTCACTATTTAGTGTGGTGAATTAGATAATTATGATAATTTCAACAATTTTAAGCTTATTTTGATTTCAAATTTGTCAATAGGTTAGAAGTTTTTTTGGTATATTTTGTTATCTAGGAATTATATCCTTTCTTAGACAAAAATAGGAAGACTATTTCATACTCAGTGTTTCTAAATTGAACCTGAAGTTATAGCTAAATTGTTTCCAGATATTCAGAAAAGTGTTAATAACACAAACATGTTCATTGCTTGATTATAGAGAATCAAGAGTTGATATTGAATTACAATCTCAAAAGCTGGGTATATGATATTAGCTCAGAGGCCCCTCAATATTAAACTTCAGAAGGAAAAAAGTTCCAAAGTACATAATTATGTGATTTTTATGAATTGGTAAAAAAATGTATAAATATGAAGAATTCTTATAGAAGAACGACATCGAAACAAGAGTTCCATAGGTACTTACTTTTATGGAAACAATTTCATATAACTTGATAGTGGCTAAGGCTAATATCTCTTAAACTTATATTCACCCTGCTCTATAATCAAAATCACTCAAAGCCAACTACTTAGATTCAATTTTTTTATATTCTTTCAAAATAAAGAAAATCTTTGATTTCTTATTGTAAGAAAATTTAATACTTTTCCGCCAAAACATAGGATTCCCACAAAGGAAGAGATTAGAGGGAGGGACTACTATAAGTATTACAATAAATAGAGTCGCCCTATGAATTTATACTGGGGATTTAAGAATGATATTCAATGTTGAATCAATAATGGAATTTTGTTACCTACTGAAGCTGATCAGACCATGTTGATAGATGAAGGTCCATTTATTCGAACTTTAGTTAGAAATGAAAACATCCAGCAAAAAGTAGAGATTACAGGATAGAACCACAAGATAGAATTCACTCAAATTTTCAAGAAAATAATTGATGTTCAAATTTTAAGTTTTTAGCATAGACAACCTCAATTTATACTACCACCTCTGGTGCCACCATTTACTAGTGGCATCGAGTGAGGCATCCTAAGAATTCAATGTCATTAATGTTGAGTGCTAAGTTTCAATCTAAATTAAACCCTCAGATTACTACAAGCACATAGGTCGTGAATTGTAGTACGTAAGGGGTCAATCCCATGAGGAGTTATGAACTAATCTAATCCTAAGTTATCTAAGGCTTAAAAAATAAAGTGAAAATAAAAACTGAACAGAAAAGTAAACACGTGAAGATGGATTGATAGAAAATTGAATTGCAAAATTAACACAAATGAAATCCAATTGAACAACACCAACTTTACAATGGAAAATTACACAAGAAGAATCACCAAATTATGAGATAGGGGATTTTTCCTATCATCAATGCTAACTTATTCATTTTTGTGTTAATGAGGTGTTGGTTCTAGACTATCGAAGGGAGGATTACTCTCTCGAGAGTTATAATCACAAGCCCTAGATAATAATCTCTAATTAAGTTTAATACCAAACATGTATTCTCTCAATTACAAACAACCCTAACCCTAGTTAGTTCTTAAGCTTCCTAATAAACAATCAAGCCTCACCTGAGATCACTTGTTATATAAAAACTTGTTTGATTAATTACATGGTCTATTGGATTGCTTAACTCTCATTAATTCAACTCAATCATTTTGCATTAGATTTACCCTCTCGATTTATTACCGAAGCGTGAAGTTACAACAATTAATCACATCACCCAATGGGATTAACACAAAAATAACTATATTAACATTAAATCAAGTCAAAATCCTAAAAAAATTATAACATTGTAATCAATCTCAAATCCATTGTCATATAATCCATCTCAATCTCCTACATTTAAATGAACAAAAATGAAAGATGGAAAGAAGAAATAAACTTGGAAAAATGGAGGTTGAAACTGTAGGACAAGTCTTCTTCTTTGCTCTTCCATTTCTCTCTCTATCTTATTCTTTCTTGGAGTTTTCCAAAAGTGGTAGAGAATGGAGCACTCTTTAGGGTTTCTTTCTTTTCTCTTTATACTCTTTTCCATTCTAGGCAACCTTAAAGTATTTTCGGGTCTAAAAAGTCTCTCGAAAACTTGAATCTAGAAGGCCTTCCTTATCTGTTGTTGTATAGGCCACAATTGTGGCCCATACTTGATTTCCCTTTCTGTCCTAATCATGGCAGACCAGTCATGATCATGGCCCTTCCTCCATGCTTTTGCCACGATCGTGGCACTATGATCATAGCCATGGGTTTTGCCTCGGACTTCCTCTGATTCTCCTCCATTCTTCGATATTTGCCCTGAAACACTAGCAGACACATCAAGGTACCTCAAATACAAAATTGAAGCTCACTCGCATAGTATGCTGTAACCCACAAAACACACATAAAAAAACAAATATTTAACTAAATAACAAAATCCTAACCTAAACATGCATTAAGCATTCAATTTAATAACTAAACATATACTAAACTACCCATTAAAACATTATGTAATCTACCACTATCAACATCCCCACGCTTAAACTTTTACTTGTCCTCAACAAAAAACAAAACAACAAACAAAAGCACACCAAGCACAATTAACAACAAAACACATACATATGTAATAATGCATCAATGGCATTAAATTTCATGAAGCAAATTTAACAATAAACAAGATCCTTCAAGTTGTTCTAACTTATTAACTTGTGAAATCTATGTCTAAGTATTTTGGACCAAACATACGTAATAATCAAGACCTTAATGTCAAACTCATTCGCTCTTATCACTTACACACACAAATTGATAATTATTCGGTCAATCAAAATTGTAACTATTCCTAGGTAGCTTTTCATGAAAATTCGAGCTATTTACGAAGATCTATAGAATTTATTAAACAACGCACTATTTTTATTCCTTTTAATTGTCATAATCCAAGTCTTTTGATGCGAATGCAAAAATTTGTGATGAAGGTTTCCCGGTTACTCAATTAGGCTATGTTTTTATTAAGCGGCTTAGTTGGAATGTCATTATAGCCTTTTGACGCAAAGGCAAGCATTAGTGATGAATGTCCCCCAATTAATCAGCTACGTCACATTCTCAACTAGCTAATAGCTCTATTCATAACCCAATTTGTTTCAAAAAGGGTCAGCATAATAGTTATTTATTAAACAAAACACACTTTTTTTTATTCCATATCTCATTTCTTTAGCTAAACATTCTCATGAAAAGGTACTAATAATGCTACGTATTCAATTGACCTAACTTATAAATGAATGTGGTAATTTCTAGTGTGAATAAACCAACATCAAATCCTAATTAACATGCATATTTAACTATAACAACCTAGTTCGCTAATTTCATAAGCTAATAAATCTTCACAACCTAAAAGATTATGTTCAAAGCTAAATCGGCTCGGTTAAGTCCTAGCCATTGACACAATAACACAAATCACATCATACAATCCTAAACAAAACCAATATACAACATGTAAAATTCACATTCAAATAAAAAAAACATATAATGCACACAACCTTCCCTTACTTGGACAACGCATTGTCCTCAGTGTGAGAAGAACAAACAAATAATACATAAGGTGGGGATATAAATAACAAAGTATGAGAAGAATTGAAACTAATAATAAAAATAAAGAACAAAGGTTAGAGTCTAAAACTGTCATAGTGATTAGGGCGGTGATGGTGAGGGTGTTGAGAACAAATCCGCTTGACACCCAAGATTGTTGCCCTATCATATAATTGCTTTAAAAAGAGTAAGAGAGTTAGCAATCCAAACCATTCCAAATCATTAAAAACTTATTTTTAGAGTTTAAAACAAATCTAACTATGTGACAATTTAAATCTAACCACTAAATGTGGTAAGTTATGGTCATTAGCTTAACCTTGCATTCTTGGAAACTCATCCGGATCAATAATGAGTGGCTTGCTTCCACTAGTGTTTCGTAATTTCAGCTTTGTTGCATGTAGATAAGCTACATGTTAGAAGATAATCAAAAGGAGAATATTGGTGAAATTAATGAAACCAATTAAGTGCAGTAATGTCCTTTTTATTAACAAAATGTCAATAAAATAGGAAATAACAAAACTCCCTGAATCTTCTATTGAATCCAACAGTTTGTCTTATAAGAGGGTGATATGTTCTTGCTCTTCTTTAGTCACCTTATCTCTTCTTCCGCTTCCACTTTATGAATAAAGACTTTCTTATCTGCTTCAAGCTCTATGCATATTGTCAACTGTTCTTTTTCTTCTTATTCCTTAAAAGATTTAACCACATCAATTCTCCTAAATGCGTCACCCTTCTTCATATTTTTTGATACCTTATTCATATTGAATTTCACTTGTTCATCACCAATTCAAAGGATAAGGTTGTCTTCATGGACATCGATCAAAACTTTTCCAAAAAAATGGTAAGGCCAGGATTAATGTAAAGTTTTGATCATTAAATTACAGCATGATAAAATTGACAGGGATGATGAGCTTGTCCACTTTTACAGGTACATCCTCCACTAACCCTAACAATTTATTCATTGATTGGTTCACCAACTGAATAAGCATAGAAGTTGGTTTCATATCTCCTGTCCTCAATCTCCTAAAAATTGATAGAGGATTGGTTTCATATATCCCATCCTCAATCTCCTAAAATTTGACAGAAGCATAATTTTAATATTTGTATCAAAGTCACATAAATGAAATCGTTAAGTTACCAACTACACAGGGTGTTGTAAAGCTCCTTGGATAAGTCAAATGTAAAGGCATGTGGTTGGTAATTAAGGAGCTAGAGGTTTTCGTTTATCATCCTAAGTCCACTTGTTCGAGAATATGTTTTTAAGATTGTATACGTGGGTGTTCTCTTTAAAGCTTCCAAAAAGGGCAAGGTAATTTTCAATTTTTTTAGCTTTTCTCCAAACCTTACAAATTGGGTATCCAATTTTTTCTTTTGGAGTCTTTATGGAAATGGTAATTTTGGTGTATAAGGTGGAGGAGGAATGTATAAAAGGTCCTCATTCTTTTCTTCATCCTTTTTATACTTCTCTTAGTATTCTACAAGTTGGATTTCAGCTTGTCTTTCCGTTGATTCTCCTAGCTCTTTCCCTCTGTTAAGCGTGATAGTCTTACATTGCTCTATTGAATTTACTTTTATGTTGCACAGACAATTTTCCACACTTCTCTTACAAAACTCCCTAGAAAGTTGGCTCATTTGAACCTTTAGATTGTGGATAGAAGAGGGATGATCTTCTGTTACTTGCTTAAGCTTCTCTTCTAGTCTCTCTAGACTCTTCTTGTTGAAATCCTAAGAGATTTTGATGTTCTAAGTGAGTCCTTACATTGTTAGATTGACAAAAATCTGGGTGGTTCGGCCACCCCAGACTGTACGTGTTCTAATAAGAATAATGACTTCCCTAACCAAATTGTGCTTTATTGAAGTCCGCAAGGGTCCTTTGCTCCCTATAATATATTTCCTCCATCATTTAACCTTTTGGACTCCTCATAACTGCCTTGTGAGGTCCAAATTGATGTATATTCTACTTTGCACCTAAACTTCTTTCCCTCCCCTATTTTTATTTGTAATATTTATTATGTTTGGGTACCACAATCACAGTAAATGGTGAAATTACTTAAAATAAAAGAATTAAACTAATCCTACTAAATCCCCAATAATGTTGTCAAAACTTGTTGAGTGCTAAGTTTTAATCTAATTAAAACCCTCATAATACTACAAGTGCATAGGTCATGAATTGTAATACGTGAGGTGTCGATCTCACTAAGAGTTGTGAACTAATCTAATCCTAAGCTATCTAACGCTTAAAAAAATTAATAAAATGAAAATAAAAACTAAACAAAAATATAAACATGTGAAGATGGATTGATAGAAAATTGAATTGCAAATTAACACAAACGAAATCAAATTGAGCACCAGCAACTTAACCACTTAACTATTCTGGGCAACCCTAAGGTATTTTCTAGTTTGAAAAGTCCCTTGAAAAATTAAATTTAGAAGGCCTTTCATGTCTATTGTTGCTTAGGCCACGATTGTGGCACTTGATACACCTTTCTGTCATGATTGTGGCCCTTCCTACATGCTTCTGTAACGATCATGACACGTTGGCCATGATTATGGCCATAGGTTTTGCATCAAGATTCCTCTTGTTCTCCTCCATTCTTTGACATTTGCCCTGAAATACTAGTAAACACATCAAGGCACCTCAAACACATAAAATTGAAGCTCGCTCGCTCGCTCTAACCCACAAAACACAAATATTTAACTAAATAACAAAATCCTAACCTAAACATGCATTAAGTGATCAATTTAATAATTAAACACATACTAAACTACCCACTAAAATGTAATGCAATCTATCATTATGAATTAACCGTAACTCAAAATAAAAGACTTTAATGGCAAATATTTGCTTCCAGGTTCAATGGAAATAAACCATCACCTTTTGAGAAGTTTATCTCAAGGAAGTCTCCTTTCATAAGATTTGTTCCTTTTGAGGAAAGTGCTTTAAAATCAAAGCACAAGAATGAATGTGAAGAAGTTATTAGAGAAGGGAAGAATAAAATAAAGGAAAGGCATAGACCCATATTTCATAGGAAGTCACCATAATCTGAAATTCAAGATGAAAGTACTAGCAAATTCTTCATGTTAGGTGAAACTCCCATTTAGTTATCATATTTCACTTCTTCGGTGAAGTTTCTTGTCATTTTTAGCAAAACTTTTAGGAAGAAAATAGAACCTTGTCCTAAGAAAAGAGAATGCAAAGTATCAGTGTCGACTATAGGTCTAGGAATTCCAAAGAAGGCAGTGCCGGAGAAACTGACTAATAAAATGGTTCAATATATAAGACCCTTGTATATGAAAGCCCACATTAATGGCAGACCAACCTCAAGAGCATTGATTGATAATTGGTCAACTGTGAATATTTTTCCAACCAAAATGATGGAAGTCTTTTGACAAAAATGATGTAGATCTGAACCCAACATATGTATCCATTGTCGCATTTATTTAGGAGGTTACTAAGGCATGATGAATTCTTCTTTCAAATATCACAGTAGATGGTAAATCCTCATTAGTAGCTTTCTTCATTATATACACATATGTAAATTATCAAGTTTTGTTGGGAGATATTGAATTCATTCTACCTTTTGTATTCCTTCATCACTTCATTAGCTTTTGCTCTTCTAGAAAGGTGATGAGGTGGAGATTATTTAGCTCATTCTTAGCCTTTTCATTATGAAGTGGATTTAATAGAGGCAAAATTATATGATGATCAAGTGAGGCCAGTTTAGGTTAAAAGGTTGGTCTCATGAAGAGTGTTAAAAAAAGGTTAAGAAAAGACAATGTCAAAGTAAAAAATGTTGGTGAAGTCAACTACCATTGTGTTTACTACTAGCCAATGAATGTTCTAATTATGGAAGAACTTAATGACTAGACTTTCACAAAGACCAGTTGTAGTAGCTGTGACCATAAAAATCAAAATTTGAATGGAGCAAATAATGGAGAATTTCAAAGAGCTAGAAGGACATGAGAATGTCAAATTGGTTTTTGAGGAGGAAGAATTCTCAGAAGAGGATGAGGGTTAACTTGAATGTTTGAAATTTGATCCTTTAAAAATCAATGACTTTGAATGTCAAAATCATGAACTACTTGAAGAAGTAAATCTAAGTAGTTTAGGAGAATTTTAAAGTGTGTTTAAGTAAACATCTCAATCCAAAAATAAGAAAGGAATTAGCCAAACTTATGAAGGAATTTAAAGATTGTTTTTCTTAGAATTATACTAAAATGTTAGGATTAAGTAGAAAGATGGTATAACACAAACTTCCTACAAAATCAAATTTTCGTCCATACTACTAACCTCCTAGATGTTGGTCCAAAGAAGTTGAGTTAAAAATTAAAAAAGAGATTGAAAAGTTATGTAAAGTTGTTTTTATTAGACCGATTAGATATACTGAATGGCTAATCAATTTTGCACTTGTAGTAAACAAAAACGGCACATTAAGAGTCTATGTTAACTTTAGGGATTTGAATGTTACCTAAAGATGTGTATATGATGTTGATTTCTAATTTAATTGATGTAATGGCTAATAATTCCTTGTTTTCATTTATGGATTATTATTCTATTCGCAATCAGATTTTTATAGTTAAGGATGATTACTCTAAAAAGGCCTTCAGATGTCTTAGATCAATATAAACATTTAAATGGATCATGATACCCTTAGGCTTGAAAAATATGGGAGCCACTTATTAAAGGGATGTATATGCTATCTTTAATAATTTCATGCACCGTATGCTAGAATTTTATATTGATGATATTATTCTTAAGTCCAAAAGAAGGATATATCACGTCTCAAATTTAAGGGAAGCTTTCCAAAGAATGATAAGACCTTAATTAAAGTTAAATCCTTTGAAATTCACTTTTAAAATAAAATTAGGAAACTTTTGGGTTTATTGGTTAATCAAAAAGGAAAAAAATAGACAAGAATAAGGAAGGGTGATTCTTAAAGCTAAACCACTTTAAAATAAGACAAAACTTCAAAGGTTTTTAAGCTAAGTAAAGTATGTCAGAAGATTTACTACTAATTTGACTGGTAAAACAAAAGAATTCTTAGATCTCTTGAAGTCCAAAAATTCTTAGGAATTCCATATTTATCACTAATTTGGCTAGTAAAACAAAAGAATTCTCATATCTCTTAAAGTTGAAAAATTCTAAGGAATTCCATTAGAAAAAAGGCGACCTGTGGCATTTGATAAGATCAAGAAATACTTGATTAAATCTTTATTTGATGCCACCTTGGAAGAGAATACCTTTGAAGTTATACATTTCTACCGCAAAGGAATCTATTAGGTTTTATTGCCCTAAAATAATGAGGCAGCTAATGAACAAACTATTTATAACTTAAGTGGAATATTGATGCCAATAAAAAAGAAGTATGTCCCTATTATGAAATTATATTTTGTGATATATTTTTATTTTACTGCTTAAAATTAAGACATTATTTGCTTCAAAATCGGGTTTGTATGATTTTTTTAACCAATTTGGTGAAATATATGCTAAATAAACTAGTTATTTCAAGGAACATTAGCAAGTGGCTCATGACTCTTATCAATTTTAATCTAGTTTATCATCCTTAAAAGTTAGTAAAGGCTCAAACACTGGTTGAATTCCTAGCAAGCCGCCTAAAGATAAAAATTCAAGAGGATCTAGGTCATTTAGTGTTTATATATGAAAGGAAACCTTGTGAGTTAAAGTTTGGTGGTTCTGGCATAGAGAACTCAACTAGTGTTGGAATAGTTGTTACTTCACCAAATAAAACAAAAAATCTTCTTTCTCTTAAGATGGACTTCCTATAAACTAATAATTAGATTGAGTATGAGGACCTAATAACAAGGTTATAACTTATGGTAGATCTTGGAGTCAAAGACGTCCTCATTATGGGAGATTCTTAGTCGGTATTATAACTGGTAGTAGAAGAATATTATTGTTTAAATTTAACTTTATTACTATATTATACTACTATTATTCAATTAATGAAATTCTTTGATGAGGTAGAATTACAACATATTCCTCAAGAAGAGAATTGGGACATGAATGAACTTTCTTAAATTGCCTATAGATTAAGGATGTCTAAGGAGTTGTTGATAAATTTGTTGTTAAATAATGCAAATCTCATTTGTATATCTATAAAAACATATATTTACTTAGAAGTTTTCAATATCTATAAAGAAGTCATTTAGAATTGGAGGGATAAAACTAGAAAATTTGTGAAGAACCTTGATAAGAAGGTGCCTCATAGGATTAAATTATGAGCGCTCAACTTTGTATTGATTAAAGGCGTCTTATTATGGTAAAGTGGTAATGGACTTCTTTCAATATGTCTTAGGATCCTTAAGGCATTAATAATAATATAGCAAGTTTCTAAAAGGGTATATCGGGCTCGTCAGTTTAGAATTAAGATGAGGTGGTTTATTAAGGTTCATGGTTTCCACTAGCCTTCAATATTAAAGGATTGTATATCCTATACAAAAGGTTGCCAACAATGCCAAGAGCACGGAAGAGTACAACGAATTTCTACCTCTAAGTTGGAGTATATAACTAAGCTATGACCTTTTAGAGGGTGGGCCATTAACCATATTGGAAAAATATACCCACCTTTCTTTAAAGGACAAAATTTTATTTTGTTAGTTACTGATTATTTTACTAAATGGGTGGTGGGTCAACCTATGAAAAATTTTAAATAAGTGGACAAAGTGAAGTTCATTAAGGAACAAATTATTCATCAATTTGGAATTCCACAATCAATAACGAGTGACCAAAAGGCTATGATTGTTGCTCATGAAATTAAAGATTTTTCCTTGAATTATGGCATATAATTACTGAATTAGACTCTTTACTACACTCAAGTTAGTGGACAAGCTAAAGTATCGAATAAAGAAGTCACTAAAATCCTATAAAAGACGTTAGAGGAGAATCCAGAGAATGGCATAGGACTTTGTCTAGGACTTTATGGAGATATCAGACTTCTAAATGCACTACTACAAAGGTCAATCCTTTTACTCACACTTATAGCCATGATGATGTTCTTCATATAGAAGTAATCACATCCTTAAGAGTAGCAAAACAAAATGCATCAAGGATGTATGACTATTTGATGCATTAATGATGGATTAGAGGATCTATATGAAGTATGTCTTTAAGCCTTGAATAACATGATTGCACAAAAGTAAAAAATGGCAAATTTTTGAAATAAAAGAGTCCATAAATGGGAATTCCAAGAAGGTGATTAGGTGTGGAAGGTGATTTTGCCACCTGGGACTAAAGATAAAGAGTGAAACATGGTCTCTTGATTGGGAAAGGCCATTCAAAATTTATAAGATTTTGGAACATAATATGAATTTAATGAAATTCACAAATCTTTAATTACTAAAATTAATAATGGAATAAAAATATTGACTGTAAATTCTATGAAAATTACTTAAAAACTAAATCAAATAGATGAAAATCTAGAAAATATAGAAAAATCAAAAGTGAAATTAGAGCCAACCCGCTAATCTAAACCAAACATAACTCTAGTAAAACCATGGAAAATATAGAAAAAGATATAAAAATTCAATTAGACGAAATTACCCAATCAGTTAATAAATTAACAATAGATAAAGAAAACAATTCTTTAAAATATGAACTTATAAAACCCATCACTGATCAAGATGAAATAATTTATGGATATGAATCAGATCAAGGAGTATGTATCACAAAAATGTTTAGAAGCCAAACTAAAGAAAAAAATTAAGACATACAGATATTTAATTATGTTGTTCAAAATATTTGGAAGTACCTCAACAATATAGATGTAAGTCTTTTCATTCAAAACAACAAAAGCCTAAAAATAAATATAAGTGGCAAAAATATTCTAAACATAATTATAAAAAGTCCTTATTTAAACCTTATATAAAGTTTTTTAGAAGAAAAAATTATAGACAATTTAAACAAAAAAATATTATCCTCAAAATAAGAAAATATGTAAATCTTGGTTATGTAAGGAAGAAGGTCAATATACAAATACATGTCAAAACAAAATCAAAATAAATATAAAAATCTTAATATTCTAAATTCAGCAATTAAGTACAATTTAGAGCCTATTGAATCAGATTATGAAACAAACTTAACAATCTCTTGATTATATCAATATGACAACCAAAATTTAGAATCAACAACTAAATCCGAATATAACATTTATTCACGTGATTATTCATAATAAAAAAGTCAATGTTTATATAAATACTGGTACTACTATTTGTATAGCATCTAGAACACTTTTACAAAATTGGAAAAAAAAAATAAACCTTTACAAATCATAATAACAGATGGAAGTAAAAAATCTATATGATATGTAAGCTATTATAATATTACTATTATTATTGAAAACTATACTTTTATTATACATTTGATTTATCAACAGGAATCAAGACTACCATTAATTTTTGGAAATAATTTTCTTAAATTATAGAATCTCTTTTGTCAATATCTACATTGTATAACCTTAAGAACACCAATAATAAAATATTTAAATAAAAAATCTGTAATCCTTAAAATTCCTACATACCATACAAATTATTATAATGACAGAAAAATAAAGTCAGTTACAATTTTATCTTCTTAATAATCTTACTTTACAGAATGAAATAGAAATTGTAATAGAACAATTTTGTAGCGAAAATCCTTTAAACCGTAAAAAGAATACTAATAATCAACTAATTGAAATAAAACTAAAAGATCCTACAAAGGAAATCAATATTAAAAATAATATCCCATATACACAATAAGATGTTAAAGAATTTATAAGTGAATTTTTATAATTATTACATAAACAATTAATAGTACCAAGTACAATTAAACATTCTAGTCCAGCCTTCTATGTAAATAACCATTTAGGACAAAAACGTGGCAAGGGAAGAATGGTAATTAATTATAAAGAACTAAATAAAACTACTATAGGTGATGCATAAAAATTACCTAGAAAAGATTATATTATCAATAGATTAAAAGGATATCATTGGTTTATCACACTAGATGTCAAATCTAGTTATTGGCAACTAAGATTACATAAAGAAACAAAACCATTAATCACCTTTACATGTCCACCATAAAAACATTATCAATAGAATCTATTACTTTTCAGATTAAAACAAGCTCTTGGTATTTATCAACAATTTATAAGGATTAGAAGAATTCACATTAGTCTATATTGATGATATTATTATATTTACAAATAAAGATAAAGAAGATTAGTGGAAAAAAGTAAAAACAATTCTCATTAGATGTCAACATAAAGGATTAATTTTAAGAAAAAAGAAAATTAAATTAGCCCAACATAACATTGAATATTTAGGTATATAATTTAACAATGGATTTTTAAAATTACAATCTAATATTATTGAAAAATTACAACAATTTCCAAAAAAATTAAAAATATGACTGAAGTTCAAAATTTTCTTGGATTATTAAATTATATATCTAATCAAGGATTTCTAAAAGATTTAGTAGAAGAAACAAAAAAGTTACAACTTAAATGCAGTGTAAAAACCTAATGGACATGGATAGAGGAAGATACTGCAATGGTACATATACTCAAAAATCTCTGCAAAGATTTACTAGCATTATATAATTATAATGCCAAAGATACATTACTAGTATATATTAATCCAAGTATAGATGCATGGTTCGACTGTCTTTTGGTACAACCACCCAATTCAAGGAAATATTTTTTTGTAAATATATTAATGGGACTTTTAATCCCACTAAAAGAAAATATCCTATTTATGGAAAGGAAACACATTATATGTATTAAACCATTAAGAAAATGGAAAGTGGATTTATTACCTATCAAATTTCTAATTCAAACAGATTCCAAATATTTATATGGATTTACTAAATATAATATTAAAACAAATTATAATCAAGGATTAATTAGATGGCAATTAGAATTAAATCAATATAATTTTCAAATTAGTCCTATAAAATCTTCTACTAACAGTCTTGTAGATACATTAACCAGAGAATGGAAACATTTATCCTCGGCCTAAAGGATTCACTCACTAAGAGGGAAGCAAAAATACAAGATCTCTAGCAACAAGTAGGAACCATAACAAAAGAAATTAATCTTTTAAGAGCAACCATCACTCTTCTTGAGAAACAACAAGCATCTATAGGTTAAACACCTCCTACTTTGCAACCAAATATCCAACCAGTTACACTTTAGCAAATATCGCAAACAACTTTTATCTCATCCACTACTGCACAAAGTCCCCAATCAAAAATAGCCACTACTTTACCTTAAAAACAACAAGACATGTCAGAATCGAAAGTACATGTCATTTTCAATAGACTCATGGGTAGATTATTTGATGAATGGCACAAAGCAACTATCAATATCACTGGCAAACCTTCAATAATTCACTGGAGTTATACCAATAGATGATAAGCAAAAAAAGCATTATTTGAATTCAAAGACCTATCTTTCAAACCAAATTATAAACAAGCCTAAAAAAAACACAAGAAGGCATAAGGATGAAATATTAGGAAAACTTGTCCAAATGGACAAAATAAATTCAATACCTACAAAAGCACTTAAAGAGGAAATGAAACGAAGTACTCTAGACATTTTTTATGAATGCTTTCAAGCATTGAATGACTAAAAGGACGAACAAAAAATACTTCAATATTATCCCTAGAATAGAGACAGATATGAACCTAAAGCCATTATATTCCTTGAAGTTGATTCACTCACCACTTACCTATTTTTTCAAAACGGCTTAGTAGATACATTTATTTAAGCAATCTAAATATCCTTTCTAAATTTCCAGCAAGATTCATCCTTGCAACAAAAAACTACAAAGAACATTTTCCAAAAGAAATACAAATTTTTGTCAAAGTATTTAACAGTTACTGTATCTTTAAGAAAGTAAATTTCAAAGATTCAGACATACAGCTATCTCGTATAGCTTATATACAAATTGGAATAGCTTATATACAAATTGGAATTAGCAATGGAATGTACCTATTGATAATCCTCCAAAATACAACTTTGATTGGGATATCAGCAATCAGCTCAACCTATATTGCCTCGAAAGGGTTTACAATTAATGGACCAAAATTACCTAAGAATCAATTATCAAGTTTAATTATAGAGGACCCAACTTATTGAAGGCATCGAGTTATAAGACAAACTTCCCCAAAGATTCACTTCAAATTATCTAACAAATGGAAGAATTATTTTCAACATTATCAGGAGGATTCACCACTCTATCAAAAGATTGGAAAAATGCAATTTGTCAACAATTCCATTAATTTCCAACTCATAAATGTCCACACTGCCCTTCTACATCTAAGGAACAAGACAAAGATGACACCTCATCTGTAGATGTAATTATCAAACAATAAATGTAACAACTTTATAAAAGGCATTCAATTATTATAGTCCAACTGTTGGCCACTCCAACAGAAAAAGTGGATTCCTTAGGCAATAATTCAAGAATCTACTTTTACTGTTCTTTTATCTTTAGCTTTTACTTTTTTTGCTTTTTAGTTGGTGGATGCTACTAAGTGCCCTCTTTATATATAATGTAACACAGAGCATTTACTCGATATGAAGAAATAAAAGCTCAATTACCTTATTCCTGTCTAAACTCTTTACAATTTTGTTCAAGCCTAAAGATTGGTGTTAGTGAAGAAAAAGAGCAAAATAGGTATGGTTTTTTGTGATTTTATCTTTTCATCATTATTAGATTTTAGTTTATTCAATCTTTATTATTCCTGTCAAATTATGTTTTCAGTCCTCTTCTGGTTAATTATTCTATTTATCTCCTATTTGTACAAATTGTAGAAATATTCCTCTATTAATAATACATACTAAATGAAAACTTACACTTACTAAAAAATGTATTAAAACTTTTGGAGATACTCATAAATATCTAGAACATATAAATGCTTCTGAAATCACTCTTAGTAAAATCAAGGATATTCTAAATAGAGATATAGAAAAGTACAATCAAGAAAGCTCGAAATTAAAACAACTATATAAACAATTTCAAAAATATTATAAAATTCATTATTCATGAATAGTTTTCCTTTTTGTCAATTTGTGTTACAATTTTTCCTAATGAATAATTGTACAATCTATAATAAATTACTAAGAGAATTTATTCATTTAGAAAATTTAGTCACTGAATATAGATTTGAAAAAGATTATTATGAAAGAAGATATAACTATTTACAATTTTGTATTAATAATAATGGTTTAATTCCTATTAAAGAATGATTAGATATTGCAACTACTCTTTATAATTTATATAACCAAAATTTAGTTTATAAACACAAAGAAATAATAGAACATCAAAGAATTCCTCATAATATGACTGAAATAACTTACGAATCCAATAATAATAATAATATTTTAGATGTAGATACTTTAGAATTAACCAATTCTATTGGAACTTTCCATATTAATACATTATTATCATAAGAAAAACAAAAAATAGCAAAAACACAATTAAATCTAAAAGATGGATAAGACATCACACACCGTCCATTTAAAATTTTAATTAATAGAAAATATCATTTATTATGGAAAAATTGTACATGAAACACCTATTAGAATATATCACTGTAATGGACTTATTTGACTAAGTTTAATAGACTAAGAACAAATTTAGAAACAGTTATAAAAAATTCCTGAAGAAAAGAGAAATAAAATTGGATATATACATCTTTGTACACTCCAAGTTTTGTTAAAATCCACTTTTCAGGAAGGAATATATTCTCCTATAGGAATGACTATAATTGATGAAAGAATGACTGATTTAAAAGATCAAGTAATTGGAATTATGAATGGAAATCTAGCTTATGGAAAAATCAAATTTAATACTTGCCTTAAATTAGGACTTCCTTTACAATCACAAAATTTAGATGAAACAATTACTATAACGTATAAATTTTATCAATAAAAAGTTAATGACAATGGGGCAATATCCTTTTTTAATTACTTATCAAATAAGCTGTGCTTTTAACTAATTCTCATCATAGTATTGAATTTAAAAATACATATCGAATTTATATTGACCAATTATTTAATGATGTAGCAAAAGTTGGAATAAATTTAAAAACTAAGTTAAGAGAATTACCAAATATTAAATATCTTATAAAACTACAAAACATAACAAGTTTAGATGATACTCCTCGCTTATCTTTATGTGAAAATAAAATACTTAAAAAAGAACCTAGTCTTTTACGATTACAATCTGTAAGATTAGAAAAACCTATTAGGTTTACTAAACTTGGAACATCAAATGAAAAAGTAGAAAAGAACACAAAATAATTAATTAATATTAAAAGACAACTCAAGAATTATCATCTTAAGAATACATTAAGAGTGTTACTAAGTAATAAATTGAATTATTAGATGCACAAATTAATATTGCAATTCAATTAAAGGAATTAATCACTATAATACAACCATTACTAAATAAAAATCAAATTATCAATCACAAAAATTTAATGAATTTAATGAAATTCACAAAATATTAGAATCTTTAATTACTAAAATTAATAATAGAATAATAAATACTAAATGTAAATAGTATGAGAAATTAGTTTAAAAACTAAATCAAACAGACGAAAAACTAGAAAATCTAGAAAAATCAAAAGTGGCATTAGAGCCAACTTGCTCATCTAAGCTCAACATAACTCTAGTAAAACCATGGAAGATATAGAAAAAGATATAAAAATTCAATTAGATGAAATTACCCAATTAGTTAATAAATTGACATTAGATAAAGAAAACAGTTCTTTAAAATATGACCTTATAAAACCCATCACTGACCAAAAAGAAATCATTTATGGATATGAATCAAATCAAGAAGTATACATAGAACAACCAAAACCTGTTGAACAACCTGAAACTGGCCACAACGGAGAAAAAAGAAAAAGAGAAAATCAACCAAAATATGTTGGAACTATAGATTGGTTGAACAAGAAGAATTAAATCACTTTGAATACTACAGAAAAGATAGTAAGATACGAAAATTTCCTATAGAATACACACTAAAGAATGTAACATTAGGATCAGATGGAATTCTAAATTCAGACTGTGATATACCTCCAAAAAAATTATTACTTAAATGGTCTAATATATTAGCATTAATTTTCCAACTTGAAAAACCTTTTGAAGGAATAACTGTTATAAGTACTTTATGGAATTTATAACCTATAAAACAACAGGTGTATTATTATTAGGTTATGAAATATGAATAAAAAATACCGCTAAATTTCTTAATGCTATTAAACTTATAAAAGCTTTTCAAGTAGTAACCAATGAAATTTATAAAGAATTCATAGGAAAAGATATATCTTCATATAAACAAGAAACTGAAAACCAAGAAAGAAAAAATGCATTATGACATCTAAATAATATAACAATCTGTGACATCTTTTATTTAGAAGAATATTTTTGTGAATATAAAAATATTATCATAAAATAACACGTCCCGAACAAGGAATTTATATACAAATCTTTATACAAAAATCACTTATCCTATAAATAAAACAGTACAAGAATTATTTTTAATAAAACAACAAGACAATTTAGTAGCTTACAATTTAGGAGGAGTTATTTCAATAGTAAAAGAGGGATTATTGTAGGCTTCTACATTGTTAGCACTTACCATAGAAATCTTACACTTCAGGGTATAGCAATGCTAAAAATTTCTCGCAAGAATTTATCACTAATGAAGTTAGCTTCTAAAGCGACTCCTATTAGGTAATCCAGAAGATGAATGATAGGAGGAAGTAATACGAAAAGACTAGGCTTCTAGCTTAAGAGACAAGGAAGATGTATTTTAAAACCTAAGGTCATATAAGAAGGGCTAGGGTTCAGGGCCCTAGCACCACCCACCACAAAAACTCTTATATTGATATAAAAAAGAAAGAGTTTTTGTTAAATATTTACGTAAAGGAAGGCCAAAGCTTGAAAATTTTCTACCAATAAGGTCTTTCAAAGAAATTCTTGAAGGGATCAAGTTGTTTCATTGATTTGGACTTTAAAGACAAAAATATTAAGAATATCCTTGACAAGATTACTACATAGGCTTGTTGAAAGACGAAGGCTAAGAAAATTGTGGAATTTGGGTTCTATAGAAGGAAGGCCTTCTTTATCCTTAAGTTCTAGAAACAGGTGAGTGTCTAAAGCTAGATGAACCACACACTCAAATTAAGCCTGTGAAGAGGGAGATTGGAAAAACAACTTCCTATGTTCTTGTAAATGAATCCTAGAAAAATAGAACCCAAAGCCAAAAACCTATAGAAAGGGAGGAATTCCAAACTTAGTTTATTTTTACTGAGCAAAAGACAAACTGATTCAACAAGACCCATATAAACTTAGTATGCTCTTCTTCAAAGATAGGATTCTTAGAAGAAGCATATCTATTGATCAGACTAGAGTAAGAAAGAACATTTGAAGGAACTAAGATATAAACTAAAAGTTTTTCTCAACCAAAAAAGCAAAATCATCTTTAATGACAAGCATGCTAGTAAAAAAGAAAACATCATTTTGGGAAATAGATATATAGATGAGAGGAAAAATACAAGAATTGCAAGAATGACTCCAAAATTTCAAGATAATCAATATTAAATTAGGTTGGTACTCTAGTATGTTCCTAGATAAAGTTATCAATTGAAGAAGTCCTTGCCTCTTCCAAGTAGAATGGTAAGAAAGGTATAGTCTGTCTACCTATTTGACCCATTATTCCACATTTTTTAGCCATAGTTTCAAGGATTATAGGGTTTAGTACAAGGGAAATTCTAGCAAGAAGTTGGGTTACTTATGCAGGAAGTTGGGTTACTTACCTCTCCTAAGTACAGGAGAGATAGTTGAGGAGATTCAACAAATAAGGGGACTCCAATGGTTAAAGGTAATCCCTATTCAGATTAAAGTGTGGAATTCCCCTTTAAATTTTGTGAAAAGGAGATTTTGAAGACAAAGTTAGAAGAAAGTGTAGAAAAGGGTTTAAGGTTCAAATATTTCTTAGCTTAATCTAACAAAGGTTAGGAAACGTTCGGCAGTAGTCTACCTCGAGTTTTATAGCCTAGATAGAGGATGAGATTAAGAAAAAAAAAAGTTAAATATTTTAATAAAAGACCAAGATAAATTTAAGGCTTACATCTGTAGCATTTAACTCGGCAGAGTCAATGGATGTTAAAGAAGATTCATAATGTACAATAGGTATAATAAAGAGAGAGTTTACTAGTTTTTCGAGGAATTTGCAAGGAAGAGAATGAAGAGAGCCTACAATTAGTAAAGAAGATGGAGATTGCAAGAGTTTAAGGTAGTAGAAGCTGGAGAACAAAGGGAATTTATAGCAAAATGAGCAAACCCTAAAGGAGGAAGAGGAGTTTTAAATTTAAAAGGAGCAAATCTTTTAGCTTATGAAAGAGGTAGGGAGCTAAGAGTTTTAAACAAAAAGGTATCTTAATACAACCGTTGTGACTAATGTTCCCTTTCCATTAAGGATTTTTTTGCCTAAGGGTTGTATGAAGGTTATCCAAGCCATACTTACAAGCCTCTTCTTCTAGCTAAATTATTTATAATTATTTAACTTCTTAAAACTACTGGTCAATATATGAGAATTTGTTAAATGGTAGTGAATTGTGGAAGTTTAAAAGGTTTCCAATACCATATTTTTGGTTTGTTCAACCAAATATGTGCAACAAACAATTATTGATAGCAAAAAGTGAAATTCAACCGATTTGGCCCAAAGATTAAAAGATTCAATTGCTATGATTTTTAGAATTCAACTAGATTACCTAAAAAATTCTTGGGCACTGAAATCAGTAATGAAATATAGTAGTTAGGAGTCAAGATGATTGAAAACATAACGTATGGAAGACAGTTATTAATACATGGCCTAAAATTGAAAAATAGTTGGAAATTAAGCAATTACAGGAAAACTAATTGAGGTGACTAAAGTTGGGTGAGGTGTATAAGCAAAAAGACAATCAATTGACTAAAAAAAACTTTATCATTGTTTCAGCTATCTTTATATTTTTTTACTCATCTTTTATTTAAATAAAATTATTTTTCAACTCAAATTTTATTTAAGTTTTCTACAAGTCCACTTATATTATTGATAAGAAGTTAGTTGCAATTTTGGGAGAATTCCTCCTTGACACACTCAAATTCTAGGTTAATCATAAAAATGATCAATAGAGTGCTAGATCTGTTCATGTTTGGTTGTTCAATGTGAAATGTATAATTAAATATTGACTTTGTTCAATTGTAGAGATAGGAACCTTATTTTCGATATCCCACTTTACAATACCATACGAGAGAATATTCTGTCATGGTCTTATGAGAGAAGGGGCATCTATCCAGTTCATTCAACTTATTGTCACCTGATAAAGGAACCAAGTGATATTGTTGCAAGTAATTCTTTTAATTTTTTACGAAGTTATGGAACCTAAAATTCTCCCCTAAGTTAGTTGTTTTCTTTGGAGAATGCGCTTTAAAGCTACCTTAGTTTCTAAATATGTTGTTGAGAATATTTGTCCAATTTGTAAAGGTATTGATGAATCAAATATTCATAAAAAAGACAATCAGTTGACTAAAAGAAATATATCATTGTTTCAGTTATCTTTATATTTTTTACTCATCTTTTATTTAAATAAAATTATTTTTTCAACTCAAATTTTATTTAAACAATCTTTAGCATTTTGGTAACTAGAATTCTATTATCTAAGTTTTCTACAAGTCCACTTATATTATTGATAAGAAGGTAGTCACAATTTTGGGAGAATGCCTCCTTGGCACACTCAAATTCTAGGTTAATCATAAAAGTGATCAATAGAGTGCTAGATCTGTTCATGTTTGGTTGTTCAATGTGAAATGTATAATTAGATACTGACTTTGTTCAATTGTAGAGATAGGAACCTTATTTTCAATATCCCACTTTACAATACCATACGAGAGAATATTCTATCATGGTCTTATGAGAGAAGGGGCATCTATTCAGTTCGTTCAACTTATTGTCACCTGATAAAGGAACCAAGTGATATTGTTGCAAGTAATTCTTTTGATTTTTTACGAAGTTATGGAACCTAAAATTCTCCCCTAAGTTAGTTGTTTTCTTTAGAGAATGTGCTTTAAAGCTACCTTAGTTTCTAAATATGTTGTTGATGAGAATATTTGTCCAATTTGTAAAGGTATTAATGAATCAGATATTCATAAAAAAGACAATTAGTTGACTAAAAAAATTTTTATCATTGTTTCAGCTATCTTTATATTTTTTACTCATCTTTTATTTAAATAAAATTATTTTTTTAACTCAAATTTTATTTAAACAATCTTTAGCATTTTGGTAACTAGAACTCCATTATCTAAGTTTTCTACAAGTCCACTTATATTATTGATAAGAAGTTAGTTGCAATTTTGGGAGAATTCCTCCTTGACACACTCAAATTCTAGGTTAATCATAAAAGTGACCAATAGAGTGCTAGATCTGTTTATGTTTGGTTGTTCAACGTGAAATGTATAATTAAATATTGACTTTGTTCAATTGTAGAGATAGGAACCTTATTTTCAATATCCCACTTTACAATACCATACGAGAGAATATTCTA
>JAOSBO010000009.1:20417992-20433616 GCA_027563915.1 Erythroxylum rotundifolium | reverse complement strand
GGTATGATGGTTGAGGATTAAGTAGTTGGATTCCGGCAACGGGATCCGACATCAGTTGGGCTCTGGAAACGGAGCCCTACATAACTAGTATTTTTCATGGAAATGAGTAGCTAAAAACAACAAAGTAGGTAAAATTAAAAAAAAAACTTGTTTTTTGTTAAATAAATCACTATTCCATTGACCTTCAGGTTACCAATAGAGCTAGTAGCCAGTTGAAAATGTGATAATAACTGAGTAACTGGATCGACACGTATCACAAATCTATGCCTTTTTGTCAAAAAGCTATAATGACGTTTCAACCAAGATGTTTAATAAACATGACTTAGTCAAGTAACCGGATCAACTTTCATTACCAAAGTTTGTCACCGCGTAAGAAGACTAAGTCCATTTTCAATAAACTATAATAAAAAGATAAAGAGAAAAAAGTGTGTTTTCTTAATAAACCTACCAGATTTGTAATATGCTTGAATTTTCATGAAAATGTGCTTAGGAAGAGTTACAAAGTATGAAGGATCAAAGAATTATTAATGAATGTGTGCAATTGAAAAGGGTAAACAAATTAACACTTGAATTTCGATTAAATTGTATATTTAGTTCAAAGCCCCTAGACATAGATTGTACATGTTAATGATTTGAAACAACTCAACTAATTGTGTTTCAGGTTAAGTTTATTTCATGAAGTTAAAGTCATTGTCTCATTGTTACAAAGTGTGTTGGGTGTGTCATATGGTATTTATTTTGTTTGCTTATTGATAAGAAAATGTTTAAGAGTGGGGATGTTGATAGTTGTGATTTGCATCATCTTTTAAAGTTTAATTTGTTATGTATTAAGTGTTAAATTGAGTGTTTAGTGTGTATTAAGGTTAGGATTGTATTAATTTATATGTTTGAGTGTTTTTATGGGTTAGTATAAGTCTTTGTGCCTAAATATTATATGTTTTAGGTACCTTGATGTGTTTGATAGTGTTTCAGGGCCAACATCAAAGATTGGAAGAGTTTCAGAGACTTTCAAGATGAGATTATAGGCCACGATCATGGCATAATAGGCCACGATTGTAACAAATACTTGTAACTAGACCACAATTGTGCCCTAAGGGACACGATCGTGACAGAAAGGCTCTATCATAGGCCACGATCATGGTAGTACAAAGAGATTAGATGATAGCCACGATCGTGGCTTGCATTTGACAAACACGAAAACAGCTGAAAACGTTTAAGTTTTGAAGGATTTTTTGGACCGCCCCCAAATCATCCCTAGGGCTACCATGGTATTTAAAGGACATGAAGAATACAGAGAAGAGGGCTTTGATAGCCTCCACTACAAAACCCTAAGAGAGAAAACTTTGAGAGATCAAGAAAGAGAAGAACGAAGATAATGCAGACTCGACATGCTTCCCGAAATAAGAAGTTTTCCAAAGTCGCGAGCTCCCATCATCCATTCGAGTTCTATTTCATTTGTATTTCAGTTTTATTTTATTATAATTAGGATATATAATTTGATGATAGAATTGAATTGTGATGATGTTCTGCACTCAACTTTGGAACATTTTTTTATTTAATGAAGTCTAATTGTTTTATGTGTTTATTGAATTAATTGTGGTTTAATTCTACACTTCATATCTTGATAATAAACTGAGAGGGTTAATTAAGAAAAAAAATTAAATTAGGCTAATGAGAGTTATGTAATTTAATAGATTCATAATTAAATCAAGTTGGTAAATCTTGTGTATAGAGATCACATATAAGTTTCCAATTGTTTATTAGAGAACTTAAGAACTGATTAGGTTTTGGATCCGTTGTTAATTGAGAGATTACAACTTCCCATAATTTAATTAGGTTTTACGCTTTAGGGTTCAATTATAACTTGTGAGAGAGTAATTGACCCTAGGACCATCTAGAACCATTAATTCAATAAATCATAATTGGTTAGATAGCATTAAAGTTAGATAATTTTCCATTTCTCTCTCTTGGATAACTCACTAGGTCGAATTCTAGGGTGCAACATCATTGTTCAACAATTTAATCAATTTCCATTAATTGTTATTAGTTGATTATTTTCGTTAAGTGTTAATTATCAATCATTGTTTTGTTATTTTATTTGGTTTGCTTGATTTATTTAGTTATCGTGTTTAATTTCATTATCTGTTTAAGATCCATTTAATAGTTTCCAACCTTTAATTTTAGGATTAGATAAACCCTCCTTATGGGATCGATACATTAGATAATATGCTAATGACTTGTGTGCTTTTGGTATTATCGAGGTTATAAATATTAAAACTTAGCATACGTAAACCATAGATGGTACATCAAGGTGGCAGGGTGGATGATGGGAGAGGGGAAAAGATACTGAATAAAATCCTTTGATACTTTCTTATTAAACTACAATTACAAAAACTTTTTATGTCAACAAAAACAGTCATATATATGAGGTTACATAAAGAGAAACATATTAATGATAACATTATGCATCATCGAATAGACTCAATTGCATGGAAAAAGGTTGGTATAAAGTTTTCATGGTTTAGACAAGATTTTCATAATGTTCGATTTAGACTGGCCTCAGATGGATTTAATCCTTTCGATAATATAAGTATTTTATATAGCATGTGGCTAGTAATTCTAGTCCCATACAATTTACCTCCATGGAAGTGTATGAAGGAGCCTTTTATGTTTTTATCTTTGCTTATTCCAGGGCCTACTACTCTTAGTAAGGACATTGATGTATACATGGAACCATTAATTGATGACTTAAATGATCTATGGAAATTTGGATTACAAACTTTTGATGTTGTTGAAGGCAAAGCATTTATAATGCATACTGTTGTGTTTTGGACTATAAATAATTTCCCAACTTATGGGAATTTATCTGGGTGGAGCACTAAAGGGTATGTGGCTTATCCTATGTTTAACCATCAAACATATTTAAAAAGGATATGAAGTAAAATACGTTATATAGGTCATTGTCGTTATTTGGAACATAGGCATAGATGGTAAAGAAGTAATCAGTTTAATGGCACAGTAGAGTTGGATGAAACTCCAATGCAATTGTTCGATGATGATATTGTTTACCAATTGTCACATTTAGGTGACATTACACCTGGCAAACAACCAAGTAATAGAAAGCGTAAGAGAAATGATCTGAAACTGAATTGGATAAAAAAAAGCATATATTTCAACTTATCATATTGGAAGGAATTATTTTTTAGGCACAATCTTGAAGTCATGTATACTAAGAAAAACATTTGTGAGTCCATTTTAGGGATTGTCATGAGAATTGATGGAAAATCCAAAGGCATAATTAAGGCTAGACTAGACTTGGAAGACTTAAATATTAGAAAGGATTTGCATTTGAAAAGAAGAGATGATGGCTCACACGTTATTCCTCCCACTTGTTACAACATGTCAAAAAGTAAGAAAGAATCATTCTGTCAATTCCTCTAATTAGTCAAATTTCCTAATGGGTATGCAACAAATATAGGCCATTATGTGAATGTTAAAGAGGGAAAAGTTTCAGGGTCAAAAAGTCATGATTGTCATGTACTTTTGCAATAATTACCTTCTGTTGGAATACGTGGGTGTTTGTCGAAGGATGTGTCTATTACTTTGGGTCAATTGGGAGAGTTTTCTAAGCACTTATGTTGCAAGGCACTTGTTAAAGAGCTTGATAAAATGGATAAAGACATAACATTGATTTTATGTAAGCTTGAACTATTATTCCCCCCTCCCCCCATCGTTTTTTGATGTTATGGTTCATTTAGCAATTCACTTACCATATGAAGCAAAACTGTATGGACCAGTCTTCCGATTGAAAGGTAATTCATATTAAATTCAATAAGTTTTTTCTATGATATTTGTTTGTAACAATTCCTAAGTTTATAACTATTTATGTTAAGGTTTTTATGTTATCTTAGTCATTATATACGTAATAAAGCTCGACTAAGGGGGTCTATTGCAGAGGCTTATATAGCAAATGAATGCTTGACTTTTTGTTCAATGTACTTAACTAATGTGGGCACAAGATTTAATAGACTAGAACATAACTTTGATTTTCATGACGACGGTGGGTTGTTTATTTTCTCCCAAAAAGTTAAGCCAATTATTGTGGGTAAATATGTGGAGTTAACTAAAGATGAATTTGAAATCGCCCATTGGTTTATTTTGAACAATTGCGAGAAAGTTGATACATACATAGAATACATATATTCCTTTTCATTCGAACAATCATATGACAATTTTCTTCATTCACTCTGAGATCTTACTGTCTTTGTTTTTTTAAATAGACAACACAAAGACACAATTCTCAACAAAGGGATTATTAGTGTTGAAGAAAGACATAAGCAGAAGTTTGTATCATGGTTTGGAAATCGAGTAAGTTTCATATTGATTACATATTACGAAAATATGATAATATGTCTCATCTTTATATTTATTTTCAATTTGTCGTACAGAGAACACGATTACATAACCGTAACGTGCAAGAAGCAACAACAGCATTATATAATTTGGCATGTGGGCCTCACATTTGTGGGAAGAATTACATAGGTTACATTGTTAATGAGGTGAGATTTCACATACAAGATTGAGATAGTCGAGTTAGAAGTCAAAATAGTGGGGTTTTCATTAAAGGATGTCATGACGACTAAATCATTGACTTCTAATAGAGTTGTACTACATCAAAGATAAGAAGGTTATTCTACTTAAATGAAAATGGCTTGATCTAATTGACATGAAAGTGAATGAGCATATTACTAGCATAAATGTTAGTAAGACATGGTATGATAATGATCCTTTTGTCCTTGCAAGTCAAGTCAAACAAGTTTTCTGTGTCAACAATACTAGATTATGTAGCAATTGGAAGGTTATTTAAAAGTTTCAATAAAAGAAAGTCTTTCATTTTTGTGAAAGGGATATTGGTCAATTGGATGAGGATGCAAATGAAGTCTATCAAGATATTGGATTAGAGTTCAATAACAAAGGCATTCTAGTAGAAAATGTAGATATATCATCATTCCATAGGAGAGATGTCAAGCCCAACATAGTTCAACTAGATGAAGTCTAAGCCTATCTTATTTTACAAATAGAAGAAGACTATATTCAGGATGGCTTAAATGACAATGACGATGCTTTGCTCGAATATATTACTGATGAAGAATCCAACGATAATGTATATAATGATGATGATTTTCAAAATCCTGATCATGATGATTAAATGTAAATAAATTGTTTGTATTGTTTGAAATGTTATGTTTATAATAGCCTTATGTTGTTGATGTTTTACTTATGTTAATTTACGATAAATAGATGCATATTTTTAATGTTTCACTTATGTTTTTGCAAAATACTATGCCAAATGTTTAGTATTTGACTACTGATCTCCTTATATTCATGTGAAAAATTGATGTTTGAGTTAGGATTATACGTTATGTTCATATTTTGTTTTACACAAGTTCAATATAAAGGCACCTGGTAGAAACAAAGGAAAGAGGGTGGTAATGACTGAAGAAGTTCCTCCCACACAATAGCCAACTCAATCATCGTTCAACAACTAACAATTGCATCCTTGAATGAAAACAATCACCAACAACCTTTACCAACGTCTTTTGTTTGTAATGAGGGATCTTTAGGTGTATTATTATTAACCAAACATATTTACATTAATGCTGAAATTACTCATTACATGTTCAGAGTGTTTTTATTATTATGATTTTTTTTGTTTTCAAGTTCCAATATTAGCATTAGAAAATGAGGTAGAATTATCATAAAAGGAGCTGAGTTGCAACAGATGAATTTTGCAATGAAAAACAAGTTGTTTGTGACCATTGACCCCACGTAGCGCCCTCTGGATAAGATCTAATCTGGAAAATTGCCAGTGAGTTAGGCGTCATTATGAGGAATGAATTGCCTTACCTTCAACATGTCAAGTAGTTGAAGGAAGACAACTTGCTCCAAAATGTTTTGGGACAAAGTCTCAGTAATATTTCAATTCATTTTATTATATGTATTTTGATTTTACTTAACAAAAATAGTAACTTAACTTATACGTGTTCTTCACAGATGAAGCTCAATATCATTGATATCAACAAGCCTGAGGTTTCAAGTTGTGTTAGTTTACTGTTGAAACAAAGGGTGAAGGCTTATCGACATAAACTTCACAAACATTACCAGTCTTTCCTTTCCGATGAAGAGGCAAGGAGACATGCTCTAGAACGAGTGACTCTAGGAAATTAGAATGAAATGTGTGATTATTGAGCCTCTGTGAAGGTTCAGGTTTGTTTTTTTCTCTTCATATTTCCTTCCATTAATTTGGTTTATACATTTCATGACTACTTCTCTTAATTTAGGAAAAGTGTGAGAAACCCAAGGTGAATAGAACAAAAATGGAGACTCCTCATAACATTGGCTCCAATTCATTTGTTGTCATCTAATAAGAATTTGTAAGTGTAACATTTTCAACTTATTATTCTATTTCTTACTATAATAAATTATATTATCTTCTAATTTTTTAAATTCATATAATAGAGCCAAACACAACTCTAAGGACAAGAGTGTGGTAGAACCACACTCTACAAGCTAACACACTACAAGGAAGGTCAAGGCTGGACGTTTGAAGAGGTACACAATAATTATATAAGTACAAACAAATTAATACTACAATTTATTTTTCTATATAATACTAAGTAATAATTTTTTAGTTAACTTGATTTTGTACTTCAAATTGTAGGACAAGATGTAGGAGTTGTTTTAGATATCATTGTTTGAGGAGAATCAGCCCAATGTTGATGACATTTGTAACAATGTCCTTGGTATAAGATCGGGTTATATCAAAGGTCTTGGGTACGACTTTAAGCCTGTTCGTGCATCTTCGTTACAACCAGCATATGTCATGGCGCTTCAAGAGGAGAACCAGGCACTGAAGACTAAGTTACATTGTATAGAAGAGAAGTCAGATCGTAATGTAAAACTATGTCAGTAGTAGTGACGACGATGACGAGTTTTAGTTTGTATATGACCTGTAATTATTTTTATATAAAATACAGTCCATTTTTAATGTTTATTTTATTTCAATTTATTATTATTTAAAAAATATGTCCCCAACATTAATTATAAAATGTAACTAATTATATTTAAAATTTTCTTTAAAATTGCAATAAATTAAAATATTTTTTAAGAATTATAATAAAATTTAAATTTAAAATAATATTTTTGTCACTAAAAAGTATTAGCTATAAAAAAATGTCTCAAGATGTTGTTTCCTACGTTTACAAGAACGCCTCTAAAAACATTTACCTACAAAAAGCAATTAATAGCTAAAATTATTCTGCTACAAAAAAACGTCACTAAAAATAATTACCTACGACAACAATCTAGTATGTAAAAACTTTTATCTATGAAACATATACATCGTAAAATCTTATGTACAATGTTCTTCATTCTTATTGGTTATATGTTTTATCGACGAAATTATTGTGTATCCAAAACCTTTTTGCGACGATTTCAAGAAAACGTCACGGATATTGTTTTATTACCAGGATTTAGCGACCATTAGGGCGACAATTATTTTTTGTTGCAAATTAATATTTGTGATGATGGACAATATTTAGCGACGTTTGGTTTCGTCGCCAATAAGCTTATGTTATGGTGTGAGGTGCGAAGGATGCATTGTGGTGGGCAATTCGAGTGTTCTAATATGAAAATTAATTAAGATTTCCCATACTTCTTCGTTAGGGGGGCATTCGAGGTGGCTGGGTACCTATAGAAGGACGAGTGTTTATCTTTTCTGGAGGCAATTGCAAAAGGATGTTCAAGACTGTGTATGTAACTATAAAGTTTGCCAACACAATAAAACTAAACCAATGGCCTCATCGGAGCTGTTGTAACTGCTTCCCATTCCTCAATAGGTTTGGACTAATCTCATTATGGATTTTATCAATGGTTTACTAGTTTCTGACGGCTTTATTATGATCTGTTTTGTTATTAATCGTTTGAGTAAATACGCTCACTTCCTTCCTCTATGTCACCTTATATAGCTAAAAAGGTTGCCAAGACTTTCATGGACCATATCTTCAAACTGCATAGGATGACACAGAATATAGTAAGTGACAGAGATCCCAATTTTACCAGTAATTTCTGGCATGAGTTATTCCAGTTACAAAGAGTGAAATGTCAGTTGTCTATAGCCTATCATCCCTAGAGTAATGGTAAAACCAAAGCATTCAACTGCACCATTGAAACCTATCTTTTCTGTATGACTCCCGATTGCCCTACCATCTAGAGTATATTCTCTATTCTTCTTTCTTCTTCTAAACTCCCACGTCGCAATCCCTAAAATTCTCTAATTGCAATTTCATAAAAAGGATCATATCAAGAAATAACAAATCAAAACCAACCTCCAATACTAACTCAAGCATCTCATGCTGAGGCTGCTCACCATAGAAATAACCAAAAAACTTAACAGACAATTATAAGCTTAACAAGAAAACCATTTTGTGATGCTAGTAAAAGATTCATAATCTTTCAACGGTAACAACTTTCATATGGGTATCAAAACCAAATTCCTCATGCTAAGGATAAAAAGTTTCTGGTTCCTCTAAATACAACAAACATTACCATTTTGGGAGCTATGAGTTTCAAAAACCCTGGATTTCTAGAATATATTATGAACATTTCAATATTCAAGTTTGTGTATAGGAGGGCTTTAATGCTTTGATATAAACTATTCAATTATTGTTCAAATTCAATTTGGATATAGGATTAGGGTTTAGATCTAATATAATTTTAAAACTTAGGGTTAAGGTTGTTAAAGTCAACAACTCCAGCTCCCTTCTTATAGCAAATTTCCAACTTCAAGATTATCAGGCAGAGAGCACCAACTCCACCGATTTCTATTTCAACATTTTTTGTTTTGTCAATTGCACCATTTTCTCTTTTCTATTTTCTCCTTCCCTTATAGCTGTAGTGTTGAAATCATCATAATTTGTAAACCTATAAAAGGCACTCATTTGTATCAATTAAATCATCCCTTCATAAAACATTTCCTTCTTCCTTTTTGTTCAACAATCTAGCATCAGAGCCATACCTCTTTGGTTATCTTACCAGAATCAAAATCAAAAACTTAGCCTTCTCTCTCTAAAAGTGTTTACACCGTCTCTCTAGTTCTTTGTCGTTATTTTGCTTTGTGAATTTGTGCTTCTTTGCTGACTTTACAACACTAGGCATTTCTAGTTTCTAAGTGTTGACCCAAGAATAGTGTAGAATTTGGATTTTTCATAGATTTTTTAAGGGATGGAATTAAGTCGTTGGTGATTGGATTTCTGACGGTGTTTGTGTCAAAAGCTAAAAATTAAGTGGTCGGGTAATACTTGTGTTGCATAACAGTTTTTGGGTTTAATCATCAAGTTCTTTGGTTAATGTGAGATATTGTTAAAGGCTGCTATGAAAACTGGTAATTGCATTTAAATCATTAACTGGTAGCTGCGAGCGGTGTGTGCATGTCTGTGAGAGACAGAGCTGAAACGAAGTCTTAAAAGAAAAGAAAAATGCATGGGGCATTTACTCAAATAGTAACTAATACTTTGTATCGTTACATTTGAGTAACTACAAAAGGTTTTCTTTGACAGAAACCCACCATCTTCTCAGCTCATCTTCGTAATTCTAACTGCTGCTGCACAGTCAACAAATGACAGATCTTCAGGTTATTGACAGCATCAAAAGGTTCAACCATCAAAATTATAATTCTTGGTATACTTGCATAATGTCCTATCTGTACGGATAGGACTTATGGGAAATTGTTAATAGAAGTGAAATTATGCAACCTACGATAGAGGATGCATTACAAAAATGGAAGACAAAAGCGGGCAAAGCAATGTTTGCATTAAAGAAGACAATCGATGAGGACATGTTAAAGCACATTTGGGATGCCAAGACTCCAAATGAAGCTTGGAAAACGCTTGCCCAACTATTCTCTAAGAAGAACAATACGAGATTGCAACTACTTGAAGGTGAGTTGTTGTCACTATCATAAAGTGGCATGTCAATCGCTCAATACTTCCATAAGGTCAAGTCATTATGTCAGGAAATTTTAGAATTAGATCCCTCAGCCCCTATCGGTGAAACCAGGATGAAAAGAATAATCATCCATGGTTTGCAACCTGAGTATAAAGGCTTTATCGCTGCAATATAAGGATGGCAAACCCAGCCATCATTTGTCGAGTTTGAGAATTTGCTTACTAGTTAAGAAGCCATGGCTAAGCAAATGGGAGGAGCTTCGTTAAGGAAAGAGGAGGAAGCACTCTACGCCACAAAAGGAAGGCAGAATTTCAAATAGCTTGATGGTGAAGGATCTAAAAGGAGGCATAATGACAAATGGAAGAATTACGAAGGAGAAGGAGTGCACAAGCTAGGGGAGAATCAAGGAATTGTAGCAACAATAAGTGGCTTGGAGGAAAGTGCCACAATTGTGGAAAGCAAAGACACATGGCGAAGGTCTGTCAGTCGAATGAATGGCCTATAGAGGGCAATGCTTCCACTTCCAAAAATGAGGAAGAGTGGGATGTTAATGCATTACTTGTGGTAATGCAAGAGGAGTTTGCTCTTACAGTAACAACTTCTAACCACTTTGATTATGAGCAGGACTAGATTATTGATTCTGGCTGCTCAAATCATATGATTAGTGACAAAGAGAAGTTGAAGAATGCAACAGAGTACAAAGGGAGTCGTGTGGTGGTGACCACGAACAACTTGAAGCTACCAATAGCTTATGTCAAAGTTGTTATGGTCTCTCCTCATCGCAGCACCATGATAACACTTCAAAATGTCTAACATGTTCCAGATATGAAGAAAAATCTTCTCTTAATAGCACAATCTTCAGTCCATTATGTATTGTTTGGTCCGTAAGATGTGAAAGTGTATCGAGACCTTCAGATCCCTAAAGAACCAATGATGGAAGGTCAAAGATTGGAATCAGTTTACGTAAAGATGACAGAAACTGCATATATGGACAAAACAAGAAGGAACGAGATTGCTAATTTACGGCACATGTGATTGGGCCATATTAGCTATTCAAATCTAGAAATAATGATGAAGAAGTCAATGTTCAAGGGTCTTCCTTCGATCGAAGTAAGGACGGATACAACTTGCACAGGCTGTCAATATGGAAAAGCGCATCAATTACCATATGAGGAGTCCATGTTCAAAGCTAAAGAACCATTAGAGTTGATTCACTCTGATGTATTTGGACCTGTTAAGCAAGCCTCAATAAGTGGCTTGAAATACATGGTAACCTTCATTGATTACTTTTCAAGGTATGTGTGAGTTTATTTTATGACAAATAAATTTGAAACTCTTTCTAAGTTTAAGGAGTTCAAAAAGATAGCGGAAGCAAAAGTTAGCAAGAGAATGCAGTATCTATGCACTAATAATGAAGGAATATATTGCAGAAGAGTTCACTGATATCTTTTGCAAACATAGAATACACCATTAGTTTACTTGTGCTAACACCCCACAGCAAAATGATGTAGTTGAAAGGAAGAACAGACATCTAGCAGAGACATGTCGGAGCATGCTACACTCAAAGCATGTTCCAGGAAGATTTTGGGTCGAAGCAATAAAGAGTGTTGCTTTTGTGATCAATAGGATTCCTTAAAAAAGGTTGGACTTCCTATCACCATTTCAAAAACTATGGAATATGAAATCCATAGTTAGTTATCTTCGAGTTTTCATATATGTATGCTATGTGTTTGTACCTGACCATCTACGTAGCAAAATGGACAAGAAGACTATGAGGTGCATCTTTATAGGATATGATGATCAAAGACAAGATGGAGTTTCTATGATCCCACAATTGGGAAATACTACACATCTCAAAACATCGTGCTTGATGCGAAATTTGCATGATACGCCCCAGACAAGAAAGTTAGGCTAGACTCAAATGATTTTAAAGATAAGTTACAATCTGCTCGAGTCCGACTAAGCGTAGGAGAAGATAAAGTTAAAGGCAATGGTGACAATGCCAAAAAGACCGTGGACTAAAGACCCTAGCAAACTGGTGTATTTGAACGACCAGAATCATCTACACTCAGAAGGTCAACCAGAATTAAAAATCCAAGTTCCAAATATGCCAACGCTGCCATTGTTGAAGAATTAGGTTTAAAAGAACCTGATACATTTAAGGAGGCATCTAAATTTATGGAATGGAATGAAGCCATGTAAGAGAAAATTGCTGCATTAGAATGAAACCAGACTTGGGAGCTCGTGCCAAAACCAAATATATGAAACCTATTTCTTGTAAATGGGTGTATAAGATAAAGCACCACTCAGATGGATCTATTGAAAGGTTCACGGCATGTCTGGTAGCTCAAGGGTTCTCCCTACAATATGGGATGGACTATGATTAAACATTCAGTCCTATAGCAAAACTTACAACTATTCAAGTTTTATTAGCTCTTGTAGCTAGTAGAAGTTAGAACTTGTGGCAGATGGACATTAAGAATGCCTTTCTACATGGAGAGCTGGACAGAGAGATTTATATGAATCAACCCAATGGGATTTCAAAGTCAGGATCATCCTAACTACATGAGTAAGCTTCGAAAGGCACTTTATGGATTAAAACAAGCACCCAGGGCATGGTATTAGTAAGATTGTTAAATTTCTTGCTCATAATGGGTATTCAATAGCACAAGCGGATTCTAGCTTGTTTGTTAAGACTAATGGAGAAAAACTAGTTGTTATGCTAGTATATGTGGATGATCTGATCTTAGCAGGATATTGGGAAGAAGAAATTCTTCAAACAAGGGAGAATTTATCGATTCGCTTTCAGATGAAAGAATTGGGCCAACTGAAGCACTTTCTTAACCTAGAAGTTGAGTACACTAATGAAGGGATCATTCTTCACAAATAGAAGTACTCCAGTGATTTGCTAAAACAGTTTGGAATGTTGAATTGCAAATCCGTTTCAACACAATTAAATATGAATATTTGTGGCCAAGAAGGAAAGGATTTAGAAGATGTAACGATGTATCGACAGCTAGTAGGTAATCTGATCTACCTTGTCTTAATAAGACCCGACATTTCTTATGCAGTCAGAGTAATGAGTCGATACATGTAGAATCCTAAGAAACCTCATTTGGAAGCAGTCAGAAGAATTGTGAGATACATAAAGGGTACTCTTAGTTATGGTATTTTGTATAGAAAAGATGAAAACACAAGGCTAGTTGGCTAATGTGATGCCGACTATGCAGGTGATCATGACACCCGACATTCAACCACTGGGTATGTCTTTATGCTTAGAACTGGAGGAGTTTCCTAGTGCAGCAAAAGATAAACAACTATGTCTTTGCCAACAACAGAAGCAGAATACAGGGTAGCAGCAATGGCTGCTCAAGAGAGCACTTGGCTACTACTATTATTGAAAGACTTGCACTAGCCAACATAATATGCAATTCCCTTGTATTATGATAATCTGTCAATAATATGATTAGCTAAAAACCTAGTGTTTCATGCAAGAACCAAACACGTAGAAGTTCATTATCATTTTATTCAGGAAAAGGTTCTAAAAGAAGAAGTGGAGTTGAGATTGATTAATACGGAAGATTAAATTGCAGATCTATTTATTAAGAGTCTGAGTGGGAACAAAATTGAAAGACTTTTGTCATCAGCTTGGCATGGTGAAAAGAATAGGAGCTGGTGTTGAGGGGGAGTGCTAAAGTTAGCAACTCCAGCTCCCTTCTTGTAAGAAATTTCCAACTTCAAAATTATCAGTCAGAGAGCACCATCTCCACTGATTTCTGCTTCAACATTTTTTATTTTGTCAATTGCACCATTTTCTCTTTTCTAATTTTTTCCTTCCCTTATAGCTGTAGTGTTGAAATCATCAAAATTTGTAAGCCTATAAAAGGCACTCATTTGTATCAATTAAATCATCCCATCATAAAACATTTCCTTCTTCCTTTGTGTTCAACAAAGGTTTATGTTAAGCAACATTAATATGAACTTTTCATATTTGATTGCTTAGGATTTGCAACTTTAAATTTCAAAATTAAATATAAATAGCAATCAAACAACTTTAATACAGTTATAAAAGTAAAATATAGCTTTAATATCACTATTGAAAAATCAATGAAATTAGATACTATGCATATTAAAATAAAGGGTTATTTACAAAAAAATCAAACTTTGCCCAATTTTGTAATTATAGTTTGAATTTTAAAAAGTGACAATTAAGTGCTCAAATTTTCAATTTTTTTAAATCCTAGCCCACTGTTATTGTCTTCATTATCTTTACTGACATGGCTTGCCATGTGTTCCAGAAATCCTAATTACTAAAACATGTTAGCCTTAATTAGCATAAGTGATGAAGATTAGTGAAACGTCGTCGTTTCAACAAAATTAAATCCTTAAATTTGTCGATTCCCTCCTCCTAGACGCACACACTCTTGTTTCTCTATTTATTTTCGTTGTTTAATCCCTCAGCCCTTCCTACTTAAACCCTCCATTGGATGCTTTCTTTTAAATAGGAGTTGCTACAGTCTTCCTATGACATTTTTGTTCCATTATAGTAAGGTCCTCTCTATGTTATAGATTCCATTGGAGTGATACTAAACATCTTTTCGTTTCTTTTGCCATTTTGACACCCTACCAGCAAATAGTTTCTCCCACGACCTAGAAATCGTCAATTGGGGTTGATATAATCAAAACTAGGAAGATGTGGACAGTATGGTTGATTATCATTGTATATGTGGAAGTTGTTACAAAAAGTGGTAGCCATTTATTTGACAGTATTCTTTGGGTGTCTCCCACTCAATATTTTGTTTGGGTTTGTTTCTTTCGTTATACCAATAAAAATATTATTTAAAAACTCCATTAGTTTCAAAAGTTGAAACGACATCGTTTCAATAATCTTTATCACTTGTGTTAATTAAGAGTGGAGTGTCTTAGTAATTAGGGTTTCTGGAACACGTGGCAAGCCACGTCAGCAAAGATAACATAGACACTAACATCAATTTAGAATTGAAAAAAAATTGAATTGAGCATTTAATTGTCACTTTCTAAAGTTCAGGCTATAATTACAGAATTGGACAAAGTTTGAGATCTTTTTGTAATTAACCCTAGAATAAACATGAAACTTTTCCTATTTTTTGAAAGTCAAGATCATATAAATTTTATAACATGATTAACATATAAAATATAATAAAATATGAATCATAATTCATATCTTATTTTGAAGCTTTTCCCTCGCATTATTCCTAAAATTAGTTAATCACGATCGTTGTAATTGAACACATGTCTGATCTCTAACAATATCCATATAAACAAGTCGAGAAAACTCTAATACTTCTAGTAACTAGGAATGAAGACGTGGAAATAAGTCTGTAACTTACATTCCTTAATTTTTAGTGGTTTGATTATTTATAATGGATAATAATGGATAAGGTAAGGATTGATAAATCTGGAATGATTTTTAAATAATCCTGAATTTTTATAAGTAGGTGCAGGTATAACTTAGAATCAAGTATCAGGAATAACAAATAAATAGTCATGGGTAAACATAACTTCAAGTATCAGGAATAACAAATAAATAGTCATGGGTAAACATAACTTCTTTTTTTCTTCTTTTTTTCTTTATATTTC
>JAOSBO010000009.1:20396161-20407805 GCA_027563915.1 Erythroxylum rotundifolium | reverse complement strand
AATTGTGCCCTTTATTCTTTTAATAATGGTAGATGCCTTTTAAAAAAAGAAAGCACGCCTGTAACACTTGCTATAATAATTATCATAATGAAATGTAATTAATTAAAATATAATTAAATAAAATTATAATAAATTAATTAAAATATATGGTTTTCTGTTGATATATGTTTATGATTTTTTGGTTATTATTATTTTCTTGTTATTGTTGTGGTTATTGTTGTTATTGTTGTATGTTCTATATTTTTTATTAGAGCTATAAACATAATTTTGTAAAATTAAATATCTAAAATCTAATTTCTTATAAGATTTTAAGTCGTACTCTTATAAGTTATTTTACACATAAACAACTAATATTAAACAGCTAATTTTTCAAAAATCTTTAATAAATAATTAATGTTATCTACTGTTCAAATCAGTTGATATAATTCGCTATTAGTTAACTGCTGATAAAATATGTTGTTTGTCAAACAACACCTATAAATTACAAATCGCTAGTTATAAGAGTTCAATTGGGCTTTTGCAAGCAAAAAATGAACTTGGCCTTATTTGGTGAATGACTTATCAGCACCAAAAATTAGCTAATTGACCATGTTTAGGTGATTGACTATGTTAAATAGTTGCTTATTGCGTTTGATAATCAGTTGATTAGTTTGGCTAATTAAACTCAATCAGTTGATTTTTGAAAAGCTCAAGAGGACCAGCATTTGGCCTTCAGCTGATAAAAAAAAACGAATGTGCCCTCTAAAGAATAGCCACAAATAGCAAGACAATTTACTCAGAAAGTTTTGGGGTAGATTTTTCTCTCTTCACGAACCTTTGCTCTTATCATGATCTTTTACCAACATTTGATATTCTACTCCTTCATTCTGATGATGATCTTCGTTATGATAACGATTGCGTCATTGAAAAAGAATACCTGATAGGTGTGCGTTAGGATATATTTTTATAGGTAATTGGCATGTATTTTCTTGCATAATTGTTGATTATTGTTTGAGTTTAGGAACTCATTTTGTATGATTTCATTTATTTTGATTGTCATTGTTGTTCTTTATTTTTGATGCTAATTTAGGGTAAGAATTGACTATTTTTATGTAAGAAGGAAGTTAGAGCAACTTGGAGGTTGAATTAGAGATCAAAGAGGAGTGCATCTGTGACCAATTCCCATGATCGTAGGAATCATGCCAATTCCCATGGTCATGGGAATCGTAATTTGAGACCTTATGCGGGGCTTTATTAAACTTAAGGTTTTTGGACTATAAAAGCATAATTAAGACTCCATTTTGAGGAAAGACAACACCCATCTATAGAACCACCATCCTAGAGTAAAGATCACATGTTTGGAGCTTTGAGGAAGGATTGAAGTCAAGGATCATTTTCAAGATTGGGGAAAATAGCTCATCAACACCAAAATTTCAGATTTTGGCAAAGAAGACAAGGAGTCTTTATATTCAATTTTCTATCGCTTTGATATCTTCTATTCTTTGTAAAATGGTTTTTTGAATGTTGATGATGTTATAGAGACCATGTTAGGCTGATTTAGTTTTAGGGATTGCTTTTGAACTATTTTGCTATAACTCTTATTTTATTGAATTGAATTATGTTGTCTTTGATAATTGTTGACTTTACCTATTATCTTGCAACAAATCGAGAGAGTGAGTAAGATGAAACTTGTGTAGGATTTTACAACAAGAGTTGGCGACCTATAGACCTACAATCGTTAGAAGAGAGATCTCGATGAATTCAATTAATCACCTATAGGATAGCTTAATAACTAGTTGAATTGGTAGAGTCATTAGGTAGGTTGAGACATCGTCCAATTGATTCATGTTAATTCGATTAAGAATAAGTAGTTATACCTTGAGAGGGGGTAATTATTAAATTCAGAAATCTAGAGTGAGACACAATTCAATTAATAAAATAGGAGGGAGACAAAATAGGGAAAAAAAGTAATCTCTAATATTTAGATTCTTAAATTCGAATTTCCTGCAATTTCGGTATTGTCTATTGTTTTGTGTTAGTCTTTCATTTTTAATTTAATTTTACAGATTATTTGCATTTAACAATTTTATTTTTTATACAAAGTTTCTTCTAAATTAAGCGGTGTCTAGGCATGAATCCTTGTGGGATCAATATCTTCTTTTTTTAACTACAAGTCATGACCAGTTCACTTGCAGTTTTTAAGCATAAAACAAGTAGATAGGTCTTACTGTCAACAATATCCACATACCTAAAATGGCGTCGGTAATGACCCAACGTACACTTATTCAAAAATTGAGTTTTGGGGTAAGAATTTTTCTCTCTTTTTTACTTTAAATAGTCTTCTCTCTTCACCATCTTCCAATCCTTCGTTCTGATTTAAACAATCATTTCTTGCATTTTCGATGTTCAACTTTTGCTTTTTTTGTTTTAATTACGATGAAATGTTCGAAGGGAGATGGAGAGAAAACACCAAGAAGCCAACGATGTAATGTATAAAAAAGGAGAAGATGGGGAGTCTAGGAAGCAGGATAGTTGATGCTTGGAAATCTGCAGTTAATCAGAGACAATTAAATAAGAAAAGGAAATTGGCCTTACTAGAAGATGTACTTAATAACCTAATAAAAGGTTTATTTTCTAAATGAAAAATTGCTGTTTGCACTTTAACATTTGATGAAATCACATTAGCAATGATTCTTAAGGATTTAGTTCATATCACATCGTACACGAACATAAGTTAAAAACCCTGATAGAGATTGGTACGAAGCCCTTTTGTCTGCATGTTCTCATATCGAAAATTCTGTTTAATGAAATGTGAGGTTCAAGGAGTACCTCTCTATATGTCTTTGTGTCAACTAGAGAAACACAACCATTCTCTCCTGATAGAAGTTTTTGATTCCTGCATGTAAGATTTATGGTGCTCTACTCATTCTTTGGCATCCCCTTTGTTGAATATAATGACGCAATTCTAAAAAATGAATTAGACATCAAGCAGAAAGAATTAGAGGTAGAAGCTAATGCACTTACATGTGCAAATAATTAATGTTTTTCTTAAATTCTCTCCTCTAATGTAATAAGTTTTCATTGTTTTATTGCCTTATGAAGAAGCTTGTGAGTTGCGTGGTGGTTGCCTTCCTAATTATATCCCCAAGGTTTGGACCTTTTAGGTTCAAAATCTTCTTTTATTTAGTTGTCGAGTTTATCTGTGAAATATCCTTACCTCTTCCAAATTTTTGTTGTCAGTTAATCTTGAATGATTGTAAAGAATAGGCTATCATTTTCATGATGATGTTGTTTGTTTGTAAATTGTTTATGTGAAGTTATATGAGAAATGAGTGTTACATTTCATATCGAAAAGGGAACATAAGTGAAAACTTTTATAATTATTGCACATGTGTTTCCTTTAAGTTCGAACTGGGATTATTATTAGATCAATCTGGACTTAAGGTGCTATAAATGATATGAGACCAAACTTTTGTTAGTATGATATGAGTTACAGACGAAGGTGTTGGGGGTAGGGTTGTGAGCAATGGGAGCCTTCTGACAAACTTCTAATCTAGTTACATGACAAAAGAGGAGGAGGACTAGAGTCTATATTGAATCTTGAAATATTAAGGATTTAAGTAGAAGTTATTGTGAGATACTGCATGAGAGATAAGTATCACAATTTTACATATCAAAATGCAGCATAAAACATCATTCATTCATCATCATCATCATCGTTATCATCATCATCATCATCATCATCATGATTTTTTTTATATTATTATTATTATTATTATTATTATTGTATGTTATTTTTTTATTAGAGTTATAAACTTAATTTTTGTAAAATTAAATATCTAATTTCTAAATTCTTATAAGAATATTCAACAAAATACTAAGATATATAATATTCATATTTTTTTTAAAATCATGCCTTCATAAGTCATTTTACACATAAACAACTAATACTAAATAATTAATTTTATCAAAAATCTTTAACAAATAGCTAATGTTATCTACTGGTCAAATCAACTGATATAATCCGTTGTCAACTAATTGTTGATAAAATCAACTAACGGCTAATATATTCTATCGGTTGTCAAATAGGCCTTATTTCTTTATCGATAGTGTAAAATACTAGAATTTTAGTTATTTAATAAGTATACATAGTGCATTAAACCGTAAAAGGTCAACATCAATACAGTTTCTCAAAAAGCACCCGGGCAATGTGGTGATTGATAGTTTGAATATCACAGAAGGCTGTATAATAAAAGCTTTTACATATTGTGAGAAACGTTTCCTTCACGATAGGATCGGTCCCATCTGACGGATTCTGGTACACCAATTTGACAAGTTCTCCCACGATGGACTCTATTTCTGGAGTTGTGGTACTGTCACAACCAATGTTTTGGTTGCTATTTTCAGACACCTGGAATTATTTTCAAATTTAAAAATAATCCTTTAAAGACAAATCACAAAGCAATCTATTTCATGTATAATTGAGTGACAGTGACACGTATCCCCATCTTTTTATAAGCGATCAGTTTAAACATGCTAAATATTATTAATAATACAAAAGATATGTCGGTTTTTAGACACTAACCTTCTGCTTTTGTCGGTAATTTCCAAGTTGAGAGCATATTTTGTTGGTGAGGTCGGTGAGTTTCTGATAAACAGGGTGATGGCCGAAAGTCTCTTTTGACAAACAACGGCCTGCGGCATAGTTTATTGTTTGGACCAGCAATTCTGCTTCTCCTTCATGCCTTTCTCCTTCATTTCCCCAGTTCACTAGCCACTTCTCCCACTATTTTAACCATTTACATGAAAAGGGTCAAAAAGATTGGCCGACTAAAAGCATTGGAATCAGAGCTTCTGTTGCAAGTAAATAACCCATTTTAGGGTTTCTTTTTTCCCTCTGTTTCTTGTCCTCCTTAGCAAAATAACCGATTATTTTGGCTGTACAATAAAGACTTTTTATCTTCACTTATGTTTTACTAGAATTTAGCCATTACTAGCTTCCAATAACCATATGGGTCTAGCGTAGTGGGAGAAATACATATAGGTTGTTTGATAACTCACAGCTCGGCGTAAATTGTAGCTAATGTCTTGACCATGATACACTAATGCGTCGACCGAGAGACCATCCATAGTTTCAAGCAGTAGTTGGAGTAATCCATGCCTTTTCTTCTTCGTAGCCGAACTCCTGTTTCCACATAATAATTGTAAACAATGTAGTCAGCTTTTCCATTTTCATTGTAGTCTCAAATCAAAGGTAAATAACTATATGGTATTTTCTATATGCAGAAGTTTAGCATTAACTAGGACATGTATCATTATACTTTATCACTTCTGTCATGTTAAACAAGGGTATCATTATACTTTATCACTTCTGTCATGTCCAACAAGTCCATATATTAAGGTGTGGGTTTAGTTAGGGACAAAAATTCATCAGAGCTCTCCTATCCATTTCCTAGGTGCCGTGCCTTACAACAAAAGAAAGGTTGCATCAGTGTAGTTTGATCGACATGAAACAGCGATAGAATGAGACGGCAGAGACACAAACTGACACGTGACCACCCAAGGGCTCATATTCTTGGATCGTTGTGGGCCTTTATCATATGAAATGCCAAATTAAAGAATCATAAGATGACAGTCATAGTTACCTTCCGTGCCCTTTAAGATTGTCAGTGGTGGTGGTGGTAGCGTTCTTGAAATCGTCAACAAAAGCTTTTGTCAGCTCTTTAGCACTATTATCCTGGTTGAGAAAACTATGGATAGTCTCGATCAAGATTCTGGTTTTAGCCCACGCAAGTCTCTCCCTGGATCTTTCTGGCTCGAAAATGCTTGCAGCCGCCAAAAAGTAGGAAAGGACGAGGCTTCTTTTGCTTATCCCCAGGCTTCCTAGATTGCTTTCTTCACACCACCTGTTTCACGTGCGCCAATTTAGAGAACTAACAAATTTCTTAATTGCTTTCACAATTTGGGAAGAGTCATTCGTCGGCCTACTTGTGTAAATTCTCCCATTCTGCTTGATGCAATGCTTGGCAAGTGCTGTAGTCTAATTTTGCCAGCTCCAGATACTCGTTGTTGTTCACGTATGGCATCCTGGATCGCACATATGAATCTTATTGCTAACTACTACTGATCTTGCTCTTTAGCCAAGTTGAAAATTTCTTCATAAGTGCATGTTTCATTAAATATGCCCTTTAAAGCAGGCTTTAACTGAAATAGTTTTGCATAATAACCCTACAGTATCAGTAAATTGTACGCAGACGATGCCAAGTAGACATCCAAGTTCAAGAAGCGTGAAGAAAATTGTGTGGATTTTCTTTTCTATTATTCATTTTGCGTCAAAGAAAGTCAATCCAGGACTCAGGACAACTTATAACTAAAAACATAAATTCTGACAAAAGAAAATAGCAAAAGAGAAAAACAGGGCAAAGAAATTTAATGTAAAATAAAATAAAAGGACATACGTACCTGTAAAGGGTCTTGCCGATCCAAACGTCATCTTCACCGCCGTACTGTTCTATAAAGAATCTCGTCTCCACTCTTGGCAGTATCGCGTACCATGGAAGGTCTAGTGCAAATTTAACCTATACCAAGGTTTAACTCCAATAACATAGTTATTACACAAAAAGACAATTATTATATCTCCAGCATGTGATAAGAAGATGCCATATATTATTACTAAGTTGCACAATTATATGGACCTGATGTAGCTAAGAATATACCTCTCCAGGCAAATCCTTAGTTATGATCCATTTATCTTGGAGCTCATTAACAATTCTCTTCTCTCTTAAAAACTTGGATGAATATTTCCTAGCATCTTCTAGGATCTTCTCTCCAGGGTACAGAACTTGAGAAGCTCTATACAGATTGAACATTCCGGTGACGGCCTGTGAGGACTGTCCGGCGAAGCAGCAAAACTCTCCGTTTTTCTCAAAAAACCTGAACACGTCTGCCAAATACAAAAGAAAAATGTGGGATACAGCTTGGATAAATCATATGGAACAATTGGCTGTAGTTGAGGAATTCTTAGTTGTACTCCTTCAGCAATAGAACTATTTCATTACCAGCTGAAACCTCGTAGCCGTGTAGTCTAAGTATACGGAATCCCATGGCTGTGTCATCAATGTCGTGTACCTCAGAATTTCTAGCCCAGCAAATCCCATCTTCTCTCCAATAATTGCGAATGTATTTGACGCACTCTTTAATCTCTGGCTCGAAGTATCTTGATATCCCAAGGCGGTTCAAGCGGTCCACAGCCCAAATGTGCTCGAACAAATCGACAGGGTAAACATTGGGGACTGAATTGACCAGAAAAAGACCAAAGATTCGGAAGATTAATGTTCTCTCTCCACACTAAATTTGTTGAAGTGCATAATAAAGCTCAATGATTTAAGATTACCTCCTCCTTTGTGTTTGTGAACCGCTTTGTTCAAATATGCCAGGCATTTCTCGTCTTTAGTCTGCTTAAGTGCGTAGGCCGTGGAGGCTGGAGAGAACAAAAATGACCCATCTTCGCATTGCAATTTTAGAAGCTTTTTCCAGTCTAAATCTTGCATTCCTTCCAAGCTATGAAGCAGTGTTGTGGGCACCTTGTGAAGTATTTCCTTTGATATTCTATTCAATGTACATAGTTATGGCATTACAAACACGTAAAGAAAAAGAGAACCGAACCTTTAGCTTTAGCTATGAACTAAGTATTACGCAGGAGTAAATCTAGTTTAGCTCGATCACGACGGAAAAAGGCAGGAAAACATTGATGATCCAGATTTGAGTTCCGAAACTACCTTGAAAACTTTATGTTTTTCCTATTGTCAATCTCTTTCAAGATTGAAGCATCAGAAATTTCAATATCTAATTTACGGGCAATCTCAAGAAGCGAAGGAAAAGCAACTTCAAAGCCGATTGGCATGTGCGCAGGATCCTCATCCTCAAGCTTGTGTAAGTTATTCTTGAAAAATGCCAGTCCTGATAGACGGTATCAGTGGTGACACATAATCAGCTAGTCAACAAAATTCATATTTTTTCCATTAAAGGTTAATCAATCTGCATAATCACTTTAAAAAAAATCAACTAATCAACAAATTGCATTTTTTCCCACTAAAAACTAATCAATTCTCATGATCACTTTTGTATTTCTCTTACCTTTTTCAACTTTGTCGGGATGTACATTCCAGGTCTTCAATGCAATAACACAACCTAAAGTGTTTAATATTCGATCATGAGCTTCAAATATGTCATCGTCACCCCATGAACCATCCGAGAGCTGATTGTCTGTAATCCACTGAAGAGCAGATGGGAACTGAGGACAACCACTTCCATTAAGATCTTCCACAAGAGCAACCCATGCCGTGTCATAGGCTGATACGCTTATTTCTCCATCCTCCATTGAGCTCAACATTTTCTTAATTCTCTCCACACGTTTGTTGATGTCGTTCCATAGAGAAACCTTTTCAACATAAGTAAACGACTAATATTTATCAATCTCGTTTTCTAGTCATGTTCTGTGTCATAAAATAAAACAATAGCCAGAAAGCAAGGTAGCAATCGCCAGAAAATCACCTTGAGTTCTTGAGTTTTATCCTCAACAATCTCATGCCATCTGACCACAGGCAGATCATTTTGCTTTTGGAACACGTCTGAGTATCCTACAAACAGAAATTATTTGATATGATTAAATATTCAATATCCACTACGGCCTTTAGTATTCAAGCTGTGATTTTAGCCCTCATTACAAACAAATATTACTGAAACTGACCGTAAAATGAGACAAAGGTGGTACCTTGACTACGGGCGTTGGATATAGCGCTGCATCTTTTGCGAAAATCAATATTTAATTGTTTGCCGATGGCCCCATTCAATAAAGCACCTATTCAAAAAGAGAGACATAGATAAGCATGGATTAATTTTCACCCGGTCCATAGTTAGCTACTAATTACTGAGACTGTTAATAAATCAAAAACATCAGGAGTCACGACATCCTTTCTAAATCACTGGGAATTGACTTGATGGTAAACATGTATGATGGTCCGATGCTGCCATTAAGGAAAATCAATTAGAACAAATTTCACAAGCTCTTCAGGAATCCTTCACTTGTAAACGCATTTATTGTCCTTACTTCTCATTTAAAAAAGAAAAGGAATGAATTAAGGACAGAAGAAACAAAGACAAAGCTAAAGATAAAAATGTGACAAACGAAATAATGAAGAAAGCCAGGAGATAAGGAAACGAGGAGGAGCCATGTACGCTTCTGAAAACTTCTGGTCAGTATTGACCAGGAAAAGTTCTTACTTTCCACCTTGGAACACTTGGATATCTATAACTCCATGCCTGTTTCATTTTTTCTCGACCAAGATCCATTTTCAGATATCTGATCAACACTTCAAAATAACCTAAGGGGAAAAAGAGAGATTGCCGGTCTTGAGGCTAATAATGAATCCAATGCTAATCAACACTTTTTCAAGAGCACCAGCATCAACCTTGCATATGGTTAAGCTCTGAAAGTACAGAACAAACCAACAAACATCGGTCTGATGGAGATAAATAAGAGTAACGGTCTCCAAAACTCCACATAAAGGCTTTGCACTTTTAGTATATCAAAAAACACAAACTGAGAAATGCAGTAACTCAGAAGAAATCTTTTAAAATAGAAATAGAAGAGATTTTATCTTATTGCAGAGACGATTGAAACAAAAAAGAAAAGAAAAAGCATATACTTACTAGAATCAGGGAAGAGCAAAGAAGAGGAAGAGGACCGAGAGGTGGCAGGAAGAGTAGTGGTGAAGAGGTGGAAGGAAAGAGAACACATGATATGCTTCGATGGTGTTTGTGTTGTTGTTGGTATTGGTGATGAAGGTGGTTGTGGTTGTGGTAGTTGTTATGTAGTTTTTACTTTTATATTTGTTTTGCTGCTAAGAGAAAGGTGGTGAAGGCCATTAGAGTATTAAGAGGGGGGATAAACAGAGAGGGAAGGAAGGAGACAGAAACGACTTCCCAAGAGATTCTCGGTAATATGTGCATGGGATCATCCAAAACTATGAATTTGAGGGACTGCTGTCCTTTTCCTAAAAATCACCCGTAGCTCGATTATTAATATTTGTTAAAGGAAAAAAATCAGTCTTGTTAGATTGATCAAGTAAAGGCAGCTACTGATATTAGAGAACCATTATAGCCAAAGAATTCGATTATGTTAGAGACATCAAATCGAGACAAATTGTGATTGATTCATTACTTTTTTATAGGGAAAACTCCCGACCTTATCTTATCTTTATATGTATATTGAATAATTTTTCAAGATAAATCTGCGCCGTAATCGTTAAATCTCAATTCTTTTATGTTCACAACCTAACGCGGTGATCATTTTCTCTAGTTGTTACTTCACGATCTTCTTCGTACCATTCACGGGCATTCAAAATTGTAGTAGCTAATACTGCTAAAACAGCATCTTAGGATGCATAGGCCTTTGTTAGGATAAAGAATAATGGCTTCCCAAAATTAAGATTTATTTTTTTAATTCTGCAAAATCCATAGTCAGCTATCTTATTATTTTATAAATACAAATTAAATAGTTTTTATGCGTACATAATGATCTTAAATTATACATAATGATCTTAAATTATGTATTATGAATGCAATTAGTTAATAATTAAAATTCAAATGACTTACACAATCTAAATAATTGATTGACATAAAAAATTTAAAATCCAGAAACTCATTCACTTAAGGAATTTGACTGTAGGAGTTTATATTCTTTTAGGTTTAGCGTTTAGGACATTTGTGGAATTCAATTTACGACTATTTAAGCATGCAGTCAAATGAATTAGTGTGGAAATTTTGACTGCATTATATGATTAGGTTTTCATGGCGATCAAAATTGATTGCTTTCTTTTCTTTAATCCAATCTTAAATTACTCTTTAAATCAGGAGGCCACTGAATATACATTAATCCAAGACGTGCTCCACATGAAAAATTCAAGGGAAAAAAAATCTAGGTGCAATGATGCAAAAGTTGAAGGATTCAGCTCCAGATTGTTGATTAATTGATTTATTTATTTCTTAAAGACTGCAGTACGGTAGTTCGTAAAAATAACATTAATGAGGACTAAGCAATGGTTAGGCTGCCGTTGATCTTAGTACAACACATTGACTGAAAGCGGAGGATATTATTTCTTGCATAATGTAATCAAATAAAAGTAGATGGATAAAAAATATAAATTTTTAATAAATTTATATTGAATTATTTTATTGGAATTTATATTAGAATAATCATATATCATATTTTTAAAAATTAATCACAAAATAATTTATATTAGACTAATTTGACAACAATTTAATAGAAGATCACATTTATAAAGAAAGAAAAACATGTTCTACATTTAAATCTTCATGAAAACCTTGTGTATCAGAACGTCTTAAACTATTTATAGATCTTGCTTGAGGTCTAACTAATAGAGAAAAAGATTTGTCGGTTTAAATTTCTAAAAGGTAGGACTTGAGAATTGATGATCTTATAGAGAAGGGCTTGTATCTTGGCTAGCATATTTGAAATCTAGACTACAATCAATCTTTGTTTATCTTTGATCTCTTATGAAATATGTTCTATAAATTACTTGACTAATATATGGGCTAGAAACCCATGATGTAACTCTATTGAGGCTTTTCAATAAAATATTCC
>JAOSBO010000009.1:20284028-20297417 GCA_027563915.1 Erythroxylum rotundifolium | reverse complement strand
CAACATTTTGGATTAATTGTATTATTAAAAAAGGAAAAGGGGATCTTGAATAGTATTTAATAATTGATCACCATTTCAACTTCTATGATAATAAAAAAAATAATCACAATGAGTTAATAATTATTATAAATTAAGGTTCAAAGGACACTAAGTACTTTGTATGGGAAACCCAATAATTGTTCATCCTCACCAATGTGTTTGAAAATTAGAGCACCTTTACAGTATATAAGGTTGCATTCATTCCAATATAGATACAAAAGAAGGAGAATATTTATAACTTTCAAACTATAAAACATTGTAAAGAAATCGTCCAACCTTAATTTTGAAAAGTGGATGGCATAAGATTTTCACACCCATAAATCTCATCAAAGGAAAATCATAAGTCCAACAAAACTAAAGTAAAGAATCAAGCTTACCCGAAAACGGATATGTTATATTTTTCCTTTTTCTTTGGAATCATATATAATGAGAATTACTAGGCCAAAGTCACCAATGTTCATCATCAAAAGTTATAACTACAAATTTTCAATTGTTTATTCTTAAAGACTCGAGCATGCTTAGGATGGTTTATCATAAACTCTTCTGCCATCTTAAGTTCATTCGCTATACTTCATGTTTTTATGTATAAGTTGGTGCTTGAAGCAACCATTAATTATTCTAAAAAACATATAGGTTTAAATAAGATAGGATGTACATTGATTATGGTTATCGACTAACAATATTATAGAAATATTTGCTTAATACTGGAAGACGAATAAAAGTAATGTAGGCATTAAATTATAGACCATGACAATATGAAAACACATAAAGTGGAAGATGAGACATGCTTTCATATAGGAATGACACACATATATTGAAAGGAATTCTATGTATTCAGCATTCAAAGAAGGAACACTAACTTCGAAACAAATTTTTCAATACTTGAATGAAGATTTTTTTATGGTGATGTAGTCAGTTAATCCTCAAAAGATAATAAGTCAAATATTTGTTCCGACAATAATAATAGATATAACATAACAAAGTCATATGACTCCAACACTGGGCAATAATATTACGTCATCAATATTAAACCTAATATCAACTTCAAGTTAATATGTTTGGTCCTTAGACCTTAAAATATGTATTTTGTAAATAAAGGGTCTCAAATTTCAGATACCATATGTATCCTATTTTAGATAAAGCCATTTATTCTAAAAGTAAAGCACTAAAGGGAGTTTTTCTTAAAAGATTTTGCAAGGGGGGGATAGACCTTGAGCAACTTATAATCGAAGGGAAGACTAAGGCAAAGGTGACGACTGAAGGAACTAAGAATGCAAGGAGTAGAGGGTAGCTAGTGTAGTGAGTCAGCACTCAATAAAGATGAGAAGCAAAGGAAGGCAAAAGAGGACTAGTCAGAGGGGAGTTGTTAAATAGAGGAGCAGTAACATTCACTGCTGCTGGTGTGCAGAGGGATTTTATGTCTAAATGAAATGTCGTCATTTTACTATGGTTTAACAAAACAACGTCATTTCAAATGAACACAGTGACTCTAGCATCTTGTATGCGAAACAATGTCGTTTTGCTTAGAAAAATAATGTTGTTTCTTGTTATATTTAAACATGAGGTTTGAGCCTCAATCAAACAAGGCCAAAGGGCTAGAGTTGGACCTTAAACCTAAATTAAAATAAAAAAGTCTGAATCCACTCTGCAGCCTATTCAAATTGGGTCTAACTCGTTGCCTACAATACTAAGCCGACTATTTTGAGAGTTGAATACATGTAGAAGGACTTGTTTTAGGTGATTTATTTTAAATAACTAATTATGATTTATTTTGTTTATATTTCAAAAATGCTTATACTATTTTAATCATTTATTACAATAAAAGATTATGATTCCTCTTAGGGTGAAGATGAAAGGGACAAAGATGATATTGATGAATTCTTACTTAGTTGATCTTTAAATAAATATTATATTATTTAAATCTTATTAAAATTATATACTTTTATATTTATTTATTTATTTTAATTTTTATTATATAATTTGCATGAAATAAAATTTTATTTTAAAACATGTTTATGGTTATTTTTATTTGAAAAATGATTAAATAGTTTTATTTTAATTTAATGTAATTTTATATATTAAAACATAAATCAATGCTTGCTTGTCACAATTATATTTTATATAACTGTTAAAATTTTTAAATGATATGAAATTGTAAGTTGGGTTCAACTTAAAATTTTTTGTAACAAATCGACTTTAAATTTCAAAATTAGGTCCATTTTATATTCTAACTTGAGTAAGTCTATTTTACGAACAAGTCTAATTTATATACAAAGTAGAGAGTCATAATTCAATATTTTAATATTTAAGATTGAAGAGGGAATTCTTTTTTAAATATAAATTATTTGAAATTTAGTTCATGCAAATGCACTTTTTGTCAAATGTACAAAATCTCTTTCAAATATAAAAATTATAGAATTCAACTTAATATTAGAGTTTGTTTTAGTTTAATAATGGGTTTCTCGTACATGTTAAATCCTATAAATCAACTGTAAATTCTGGGTCTTGCAAATTCTGTGTGTTAATTGTCTATTTTAAAACAAAAGGGATGAGTGTTAATTGTATTAATTTTGACAAAAGTTAAAGTTTTTTATATATGAACTACTTGAAAAATAACCTATGGAGTTTCACCCTATAGCTCCTCACGACTTGATTAATGTTATTCATAGTTAGCTTTAAGAATTCTTGGCACTTTGGTTCATGTAAAGAAAGAAGGGGATACAGAGAAAGATGGAAGAGTGTAGTACAGGATTTGAAGAAAGCTGAGGAAAAATGTGAAGGGGAAGAAAGCTGGTTGGTTGGAGAAGAGAAGCAAAGAGAGGAAGCAGGAGGAGGAGCAAGTAAAGACCGTGGCTCTCTTTTGGCTACAGAAATGTGTCTAATCTTTTGAGAGCTAACCAGTTTTTGGATATTCGATATTATTAAAATTTACAAATTACTAGTAATTGAAGCAAACCAAAATCCTGAAAAGTTCAACATCTTAGAGTTAAAAAACTTGTTCGTTCGTTTCTCAGCAATCAGGAAGTCTTATTAATGTATAAACAGTGAAAATTTTTCCTATATATTTTATTGAAAATATGTTTAATAATAATTTCTAAATTATTTTAATATAAATTATTGCATAACTAATTATTAAACATGTTCCATTCGTGTAGGTGAGGAAGAAGTCTCTTGATTAGTTAAGAGTAAAATTGCGTATTATTGGACCTTATCGAATCTTGTGTCTTAACGAGATTTCTATTGGTTGTTTTAATTATTAAAAATATAATAAAATTAATAATAAACTTTATTTAAATTACTCTATAAAAATTCATTAAAATTTATTCTTAACATTTTAATACCATATAATATATTCTACATAATTTAAAATGATGTTTAATTTAGAAAAAAATGAGTAAAATTACAAAAAGAAAAACATCTTAATCTTTTATTCTATTATTAATTGGGTTTTCTTGAAGCCAGCGCAGAAATCTTCTTGGATAAATCAGGACCACTGGATCCTTGAATAGCCGCACCTGGCGCGTCCAAAGCACTATTACTTTAATGATCTGAAAGGACAAGGCTAAAGTAAGTATATGAGAAAGCTAAGTACCACTTCCTCCAAGTGGCCTTAAGAACGTTGTATCAAATCGGTGCGTCTCTTTTAAAATCCCCATCATCAGTTTCCATTTCCTCACCAAAACTAGCCGTTAAAACTCTCGCTTCCTCTTTTATTACTTCCTAGTCCTCTTCAATGGCAGCTTCTGCGGATTCACCATCCCCTTCTAACGTCAGCCATGTACGTTTTCGTCTTCTTACCACTTTTGCTGTCACAAATTTGTAAGCTTTCTGCGTTACATGTCGTTTACATTGGATTTTTGCTTGCAGAACACAGGCTTGATGGTTTCTTCTCCTCTCGCCAACCTATCATCGGACAAGTGCTTTTGGAGCGCTCTCAGGAACCGAGTCGATGCGTTGCTTGAAGATAGACAGAACAAGGTCGCAACAGGACTAGGCGATCTGAATAAAGATGTGAGTTTCAAATCAAGTTCTGATTTTTCTGGTCCAGTTTGGTTCCGGGATTTGGGGACCTTTATAAAGTAATCTTCTTTCTCGAATTTTTTAGAGCATAGAAGTGTCGAATAGAGCTAAGAAAATGAAAGAGGACTCGTTGCTTTTGCTTAGGGGTTTTGATTCCATTGCCCACACTCTCTCCAAGCTCTCCAACAATATTGACAGCGCTCTTCAGGTAAACTCAAGCTCCAGTTTAACCTTTGCAACTTTCTTGCTACTTGTCGAATTGGGCTAAGAATATCAAAAGTTTAGATTTCTGTGATTTTAGGGTCAAAATTTTCATGCACAATAGGATATCACTTCCTTTCTTTTCATTTGCAAGCTTCTTTAAAGATATAAAAGACGTGGTTTATCAGTCAGAGCAGATTTGGATCTTGTAAATTCCTATCTGTAATATTTTTGCGTAAAGGACAATTAGTTCCCATCCGACTGTATATTTGTCCATTCAAACTTCAGTGAACTTACTCCGCCTCGGTTATTTATATTTTCAGGGAGCTAGAACTTTGGCAGAACCACCCACATTGAGTGAAATGTTCCACTGCAACCTCACGAGTTCGGAGACTCCACAAGGGGATGCAGAAGAGCAACAACGTGAGGAACCTGAAGGAGAGAAAAAGAAAGGTTTGAAAAGGAAGTTTGATTCAAGTGATGATGGTGGTGTGGATCAAGGAAATGAACCAAAGAAGGAAAATGACCAAAGTCCCAAAGCTAGGAAGCTTAAGAAGGCCAAAAATGTTGGTTTCTTCTTTTTGTATACTGTAATTTCATCTATTATTATTATTATTAGGCTTTAAATGTTTGCTGATTGCCAATCATTGGATGTCGCTCCCAGCTTGCAATTTCCTTGGCATCAAAAGCTGCTTCACTTGCTCGGGAATTGAAGTCCATCAAATCTGATTTATGTTTTGTAAAAGAAAGATGTGCTCTGCTTGAAGAAGAGAACAGCAGACTCAGAGAAGGGTTTGCCGATGGCATTAGACCTGAAGAAGATGACATGGTAAAGCTATTTCTCTATTACGAAAAACCGCTTGTTGCTTATATGTAAGAATGTTAAAATCAATCTCTGAACAATTATGTTAAACTTGTTGAATCAACAGTAGAACCTGCTAGGTGTATTAATTGTTAAGACTGGTTTTTGCTACAGATGAGGCTTCAAATGGAGGCATTGCTCGCAGAAAAATCAAGGTTAGCTAATGAAAACGCAAACCTTGTAAGAGAAAATCAGTGCCTTCGCCAGCTTGTGGAGTACCACCAACTTACCACTCAAGATCTCTCTGCATCATATGAGCAAATCATACGCGGAATATGCTTGGATTTTTCTTCTCCAAGTCCTACAGCCGAAGAGGCACATAATGCAGATAACAAGGGAGAGGCAGAAACTCCTCAGACAAATATATTTGGCTTCTCTACTTGTCTTGATGAGTTATTTGAAAAAGAATAGCAGCCGTTGTTGACGCCGGAAGAATCTAATTGCTGAATACTTCAATCGTCTGACTTCACTTCCAAATTAAACTTTACACAAGCGTCTCATGTATATCTGCTATCCTCCCAATTTTGGATTTGTACTTGGAGGCTTATATAAGTAATTTGTGTATATCCTCCCAAATTTGGGGTGTTGTATATGTCTTTGAATGCAAGTGTGAAATTAAAAAATGTAACTTTTGGAACTTGCAACAAATTTCTTTTCTCTTTGTTTTTTTTTCCTCTCTTTTGGCCAGTTGTGGACAAGAAGGGATTCGAACCCCCGACAAATTTCTTTTTTCTTTGTTTTTTTCCCTCTTTTTTGGCCAGTTGTGGACAAGAAGGGATTCGAAATTTCTTTTTTCTTTGTTTTTTTTCCCTCTTTTTTGGCCAGTTGTGGACAAGAAGGGATTCGAACCCCCGACACCGTGATTTGTAGCCATATGCTCTAATCCTCTAAGCTCCAGGCCTCACCCTGTCTCCACTGGATCTATTCCCAGGAATATCCTAAAAAAAGAACGTTAACGTGTCATCCCAGAACTGTCTATTTTCTTCTTTCTGAAACAGAAACATGCCCTTTTCCTTAAAAGCTTATAAACAGACCATCTCCACTAAATTAAAAGCTCAAGGACAAATGGAGCCACATACGATTGCCTGAAAAGGCATTCATTAGTCATTAAGGGAGATGCTTCCAGTTATTGACATTAACTCAACTGATGTAAAACTAAATTTCCAGCATGTAACTCTCATCTTCAAACATCCTAAAGGGCACAAATTTGTCTATAACAAGTTGCTGCCAGTGCATATCACTTCCACACTAAATCTAAGAGAACAGAGTTTACACCTACTTTACGGCTCATTTCTAACATCAAACTGCTTGATTAACATGAAAACAGAATAGTTCACAAACGTGCTTGTCAGGTGACAGCCCTGTGGGATTTATCAATAACGGATAGGGAGCATGCCCACATCTTGACATACATTACGATCTCTGTGACAAACACAAACATCGATGTGAACCTAGAGTATAGAAACTTAGACATGAAACTTGAGAAATATAGAAATATAAACATAAATCAGTGCTTTCCAGTGTCTGAGGAAAGTCTTGTTCTCTTAGCAGAATTCTTGTGTTGGAGGCCAGGGTCCAATGCAGTAAGAGCGCCTTGGATTGCTTCAGATGATGCATTAACTGCTACTTCATGTGCTTTTGTAAGACTTGAAAGCACAAGCATATCTTTCCACTTCTCCAACATTTCAAAGCATCCAGTATTTTGTTTTTCATACTGCAGAAAAGAAGTAAAATGAAGGATTTGTTTCTCTTTACTTGCCAAAAACAATGGAGTTGTTTATGCCCTCATTCTTGTGGACAAAAATTACTAGACAGTACCTTAATAAAGCATGCATGTATGAATCCCAATACCTAACCTCTACTTCAAAAGTGACGATTAGATAGTAATTTCAATTGATTCTATCTTCGCATTATTCGACATAAAATTTCAGTTGATTCTATGATTTGCATTGACTGTTGTTGAAATAATTTGGAGAATAGTCCATTACAATGCTAATGTATGATGCTGGTAAAAAAATGGAAGTGATTTTAATAACTCATGGAACACCTAAACTTATTTTAAAATAGTTCCTTTAAGTTATTCTGATGCATTCAACTAGAGCTTGCAGAAGATAAAAAGACTCAGATGCAGAAGAAGCAAATCCTCTTTTCGATAATAGCAATTAAGATCACACTCAATTAAAAACATAAACCAGTAGAAAGTATCAAGTTGTGGAAGTCAAAAAGCATACAACTTCAAGTTTGCCTAGAGCATTTTCCAACTTATTGGTCAGCTGATTATTTTTCTCCAATAAATCTTCAACCTACAAATAACAAAGAAATAAAGATAACCAAGACAGGTAAGAACTTTTTAGCAAAATGGTAAGCAAGCCATGACGATACTAGCTATACATAACCTTCTTTCGGGATTCTATGTAAAGGCCTTTATACGAAATATCTACAATACCAGAGCTTTCACCATACACTGGTCTCCGTTTTTCCTGCTCCAAAATCAATAAACATGACACCAATGATGTAGAAAATAGAAATCAGAAGCATGAGAAACACAACATTAGGAGAGTGGGTTCCATGCCTTGGACAATAGAGCATCCAAGGCCTTCTGTTGACTCTCTAAAAGTTGTTCAAGAGAGTGAACTTTTGATTCCAAGTTTTCCTTACTCAAACTAGCCTGTGGCAGTTCTTCATTTGTAGGTTCAACCTCTTCGTCGGTGTCACTAAGAGTTATCTCTCTAAGCAGACAGTTGACATCCTGGCTTTCCTGAGGCACACCAGTTAGAAGACGTTGAGAACGTCTCACACTCCCTGTGGTCTTTGCTACCTTTCTTGAGGAAGCTTTGATTGATTTTTCTGGACTTTTAGGCTTTGATTCCACCTTCTCAAGTGTGACATTTGAGCTTTCCGGTTTGGTCTCTACGCTCTCAGAAATATTGTCATTACTTTGATGCTTCAACTGTAATCCCTTAACAGAAGCATTTGTGTTATCGAGCTTCAATCCCCCGAAAAAAACAAACTTAGATATCAGTTTACGGTTTCCAAACTTGCAGTAATCAAGACAACATATTATTCATGAGTTTTGCAAGCAATACAAACTACGGGGTTACATTCTCATGGTTTTATTTAACATCCTCAATCTCATATTTACAAATTTAAAACGCAGAAAAAGGCCTTCAACAAATCATTACCCCTCTCCTAAACCCGAAAAATAAGAGCCCCATAACTGGAGACATCCAATTTCAAAATTTCCCCCCTTTTCATCAATAATGCTTATCTATTTTCACTTCTCAAAAGACAAAAGACGCGTTCTTTGGCAAAAGGATAACTGGAACAGTGACATGCAAAAGAAAAAACAGGCAAGAAAAACAATATAAAATAAGGTTTTTATATATGTTGAAAAAGTTCTTTTCTTTAATCAAACAAGTGATCACATGGCCAACAAGAACATATAAACTATATCTACCCTGTAATCAAATTAAAAAAGAAACAGAAAGAGGAGGTTAATGTTGGTTTTACCATGCCAGGTTTCTCTGCAGGCTTCGCAGCATTTGACTTCCTACCCATCTTTCCTTTTCTTCAATTGGTCGCCTGAAAGAAACCAATCTTTCGTTTTCTTCAATTCCTCACAGTAAAGAGATCAATGTCCCAAAATGGACGTGGGGTTGAAGAGTGAAGACACATCCAGTGAATATAAAAGTAATCTGGAAGACGGAGACACTGACAACAGTAGGGCGCGTACTTCGGTAACTTATGCGCAACCTCTGAAAACCCTTTTTGACCATAGTTTTAAATTTATTTGTCGACGAAAGAACATATTCAGTATTCACATATTTATTAAATAGATTTTCATAAAAATACGTAATAACCATAATTCAAACTATAGCACACATTTTAATTAAAATGTATGATAGTTTCCATGTAAATATAATTTCATCAAGAAGTATAATTTTCTCCATGTAAATAAAGTAAAAATTAATTTAATATGTTCTTTCCCATAAACTCAGTATTAAGAAAAAAAAAATTAAAGATTGAAAAGATGAAAGAACTTAACCAACTCAAAGTAAGGAATTTTGCTAACCAACTCAAAGTAAGGAATTTTGCTAACTAATTCTAAGGTGTTCAAATTTTTAGTAATTAACTTTTTAAAACTTTAATAATTCATTTCAAAACATTAGTTTTTATTGATAGAACTAATAAATAAACATTCACTTAACTATTTTTGCAGATATAGCTAATAGATGAACATTCACTTAATATTTAGAATGCTTGTTACTTTTAACCTAATTTATACAAATTTAAAAAATTTACCAATTGAAAAGTTTAAAAATTTTAGCACTAAATTAAAAAAAAAACTAAAGAGATTGGAAAACTTTGAATATATTATCTCTATTTTAAAACATAGACATTTGGGGAATGAAATGAAATTTTGTATAATCTCCTTGAGATTATGTGCTTGAGTCAAATTGAATGAAATCTCTTATGATCCAAACTATGTTTGGCATCAATCCTCTTAACAAAAACATTCTTAGAATGTGAATGATGTTATTGGCTTCTTAAAATTTCACTAAAATTTTAACATCATTATTTAGGGGCATATTCGTTCTCTAATATTATTTTAGTTTGCTATGTCACACATTAATATGCCGAAATAAAGTCTGAGATGACACTTTTGTTATTTTTAAAATAATGGAAAATTATTTGATTAATTAAATATTAAAACTATTTAATTAGTTGGTTATAATTAAAAAATAAAAGACCTCGACGTGTTATGAACCTTAATTGTGTAATATCCATAATTGATTTAACCTAAATTTTTCAATCCTATAATTTTTTTTTGGTTAGCCTACGAGGTGTCCTAGAAGGGTCCCAACTATGGGAAGACGCCTTTAAGTCATCCACACTTAGACTAGTCCCCGCTCAGATCGGGTTAGCTCTCAAGGGGTAAGTGCTAGCCAAACAATTTTCTCCATTCCCAAGGCTCGAACTTGAGACCTCTAGTTAAGGGATGAGAGTGCTGAATCACTCACAACAACCTATTTGGTTCAGTCCTGTAATTTAATGCAAATATAATGATAATCCCATGATCGAAGAGGGATATGGTCCCTCTTCGTTTAAACATGTCAGTTTTCCTTTTTTAAAGTTTATTTTTAGTTTTCATAAATAAATTTTTATGTTAAGTGTTTGGTAACTCGAGGATAAGAGAGGAGTGTAGTCCCACCTTGTCTAAATATTAACTTTGTTTAGTAAATGACTTATCAGCCTCTTTTTTGGTGATTGAAGTGTTTTAGGTGTTTGATCATATCAAACTATTGATAATTATGTTTGGTAATCAACAAACTGAGTTGATGGATTGAACTTAGTCTGCCGATTTTGAAAACGCTCATATCCTCTGAGAAAATAATGAACTAAAATACTATTACATCCAAAAGTTATTACAAATTACTTAAAGAGATAGAGATAGAGATAGAGATAATAACTTTATTATTTAAATTAAATATTTTTAATTTTAATTTTTGAAGTTGAATTAATATCAAATTTGCTTTAAATGATGGTATTGACTTATTTTGCTCTACCTAAATTCTTATGAAAATATTCAAAAAAATACTAAGATATAATACTTATGGTCTTATAAATTTTTTTTACGTCATGTCCTTATAAGTAATTTTACATATAAACAACTAACACTAAATAGTTAGTTTTACCAAACATCTTTAAATAAATAGTTGATGTTATCTACTAGTCAAATCAGCTATATTAATCCATTGTCAGCTAACCTATGATAGAATCAGCTAACAACTAATGCAATCCACTAATTACAAAACTGGACCATTAAGTTTTTGTCTGTTTGGTAATCTGTGTATCTAGTATTGCAGTGACATTAGAGGTTTGTAGTCCCTCTTTATTTAAACACTTTGGGTTTAATTTGTTTGAAGTAGATTTTGGTTTAATATCTTTACGAAATGAACAATTTCATTTTTTATTCTAATCGATAAAATATTTTCAACATTTTAGAGTCAAAGTGAAGATTGAGTGACCCATGTCGCGTTGGATTGTTTGTTTTCTCTAAGATATAAAAAAACATTTTATTCTAACTACCTTATGACTTTAGTTTGAGGAAAAGATCATTTTATATAGCTATCAATAAATTGCATTGTCTTTGCCGTTAGGTATTATTCCTATCTTCATTTTTGTAACATGTCTGTATTATAAAGAGACCATTATCAAATTGGAATTGTAATTTAAATAACTTAAGAAAAAGTAATTGTTACTTAATTTACTTGAAATGTGTTCTTGTACTTTTCTAGCATATGCATAGTCACTATGGCATATGGGTAACCATATAGGACTTTAATATGACCAAAAAATATTGATGCATAAAATTTGATATTCTAGTATTCAATTAGATTTTTTTTCATAATTTACTATAGTTAATTTAGTCAATATCACTTATTATTGTTAGAATGAGTTTAGAGTTTCTTTTATTAGCAATAGGTCCTAATTACACTTTATTACATACTTTATATATGGTATGTTACTTATTTTGATAGATATTTTGTAGATGTTTTGTTACATACTTTGTTATATGCTTTACATATGTTTTTACATACTTTATTACAAACATTGGTCCTTTTGAAACCAATGACTTATATACTTTAATAGAAGTATTAGTACTATTAGTGTTGTCACCTTACAAACTTTTTTATAAGTTTTGTAGAATGGTAGTTAACGGTAAAATAAACGTTAGGTTGTTTAGTGGTAGGCATTTCTCACAAGGAAGAATTGTCTAATATAATGATTCCAACTTAAAAATATTTGAAAACATGGATTAGTCTACTTTAGCCTTATTTAAGTTGATATAATAGAGAATTAGGCTATAAGAATATGGTAAATGTTTGGCATTTTATTTTTGGTACAAGCTTATTTATTGGTTTTAGGAAATTTGAGTCCAACTGAAGTGCTATGGATTTGATTTGTTAAAGATACATAGGATTGAAGATGTGTACTTAGAGCATGTGAATGATCCAATGGATGTATTATCAATATTAAAGTGACATAAAAGTTGGTAAGAACAGATGGCAAATGATATGAATGAAGATATCAAAACTTAGAGTGCTTGTGCTGATGATATGGATATTAAGCATAAGGTGGAGCATCATCTTGAAATGGTATGAATAATGTTGGAAATGACATAAGGGTAGGGCTATAAGCCAATGCAAATGCAAATGTAGATACCAATGTAAAAGTGAATGAAAATGTCAATACATATGAAGATGGAGATGGAGGGGAAACTAGTGATGAGGAAGATCTAACTGCAGATGAAGAGCAATATTATGATATTTGTAATGAGCAACATTAGGAAGATTAAATGTAGTTGATGTGGAATATTAGAAAAAAATCCTTTTCATAAGAAGGATACATATATAAAGTTTGATATCAATACTGATGTTTGTCATGGAATGTATATAGATTCATTAGATCCTGGAACTTTCCTAGCTAGTGAGGAGTAACATAGTGCAGAAGAATCATATTTTGCTTAAGAAGGCCTAGTTAAACTAAAATAATTGTTTGTGGGATGATGGAATCATAATGAGTTTTGGGAATGGTATTTTACAATGCCAAGCATTTCAAAGATGCATTATTTAACCAAACAACTACAATATGCTTTGATTTGAAATTAAAAAGAATGATGACAAGATGTTATTTTGTTATGTTAATTGGAATTATCTCTTTTGCTTTGGATATAATTTGGTGCTTAAATAGGAAAATTAAGGCTTGTTTTGTTCTAGGAGATGAAAAAGGAGATTGCATCACATTGGAGCATTATTAGTCAAAATTATAAATTTTGGAAAAATTGAACATATTACTGCAGTGGATGAGGCGAGATCACACCTCATGGCAGATTCACTTAAGGAGTTGGAATTCAGTTATAAAACTTCTTGCCATCCCAATTATGTAAGGAATTGGATTTGTTTTGGGATCTTTGCAAGATAGAAGTAGATTATGTTTAGTGTTGGGCCTCGAATTTTTTTTATTTATTTTATTAAGCATGATTTGAATAAATTTTGGGGTCTTGCTAGATTATTTTATCTTGGAGTTAATTAGCAGGTTAATGTGAGTAACATAATATGATATAGGTTAAGGAAATTAAAGTTTAAGGTGGTAAGTTTGTATAAGGGGTATTTTGGGAAGATCGCCTAAGCTTAAAAACCTTAAAGCATTAAAGGAGGGGCAAAATGGACATTGTGCAATCATTAAGAGTATAAAAGGGAGAA
>JAOSBO010000009.1:20229965-20244890 GCA_027563915.1 Erythroxylum rotundifolium | reverse complement strand
TGGTAGTGTTCCATCTCAGGTCAAGAAGAAGCATTTGAACCTAATGTGGGGAAAAAAAGAAGACAGACTAGTTTCTTTGCATCACGAACAACCCTTGAGCCCCAACCTTCAATTCATAGCGCAATACAATCAAGAGAAGCAGCTCATAATATTGATATAACAGTAACTAGATGGTGGTATGATACAGGTTCGTCATTTAATGCTTCTCAGTCTTATTATTATCAGCCAATGATGGATCCAATAACCTCTTATGGTCCGGGATACAAAGATCCTTCGATTATTGACCTAAAAGATAAACTTTTGAGTTGCTCTATTTATGAAATTAGAAATTATTTGGCTGAAAAAAGAGCTATGGTACTTTTAGATGTTCAGTTTTGTGTTATAGTTGGACAAATAGGAGAGAAGAGTCTATTATTAACTTTTCTGTTTATTTTACAAATGGCTCTATATTTTTGAAATCTATTGATGCATCTGACCTGATTAGAAATGCTGAGGCTTTATTTGAAATATTTGATGAAGTTGTAAATGAAGAAGGGCCAGAAAATATTGTTCAATTTATTACTGACAATGATTCTGCTTATAGAGTGGCGGGAAAAAGGCTAAAGAATACATATAATTCATTTTTTGGACTCCTTGTGTTACACATTGCATTGACCTAATGATGGAGAATATAGAAGATCTTAAATATTTTCCTGTTATTAACGAGACTATACAAAAAGCTAAAAAGATGACAAAATTAATTTATAATTGTGTATGAGTGTTGAATTTGATGAGAAAGGAATTTACTAACGGTAGAAATTTGTGTCGCCTTGCTGTGACATTTGCAATAAATTTCTTATTACTTCAATGTTTTATTTCGCTAAAGAAAATTAAGGCAAATGTTTACAAGTGATAAGTGAGATGTATCTCAGTATGTTAGGTCTAATGCTGAAGTGGAGATTTGTAATATCATACTAGAAGATAGAAAATTTTGATCACAATGTCAATTTGTTATTCGAGTTGGTGAGCCTTTGGTAAGAGTGTTTCGGTTGGCTGATAGTGAAGAAAAGCCAACAATATGTTATATTTTTTATGCCTTAGAGAGAGCAACAGAAACAATTAAGGCTAATCTGAAACAGAGGCCTTCTTCGTACACACCGTATCTTTCAATTATTAATGAGAAGAGAAAGACAACTTTCTTCTCCATTGTTTACAGTCGGGGCAATTTTTAATCCAAGTATTTATTTTAGATTTGATCTTAATAAGCAAGCTAAAGTTAATACAGGAATGTTTTTAATAATTACAACAATTGTTAACATTGATCCAATGCAAGATCCGTTAAGCTCACAAATGGAGCTTTATAAGATGTCTTATGGAAATTTTGAAATGCCGATTGCTATTCGACAAAGAAAAAAACTTTCTCCAGGTATTAATTATTATTATTTATTTGTTGAAAATTAATTATGACTATTTTGTTTATAACACTGCTTTTATTATCTTATAACTTACAGTTTATTAATGGAATCAATTTGAAAATGGTGTTCCAGAATTGAAAAGATTTACAATTCAAATTTTATGTCAATGTGTGAGTGCAACAGACTGTAAAAGAAACTGAAACACAATTGAATTTATCTACTTCAAGAAAAGGAATAGATTGAAGCATAAGAGACTAAATGACTTAATTTTTGTTCAATACAATTTAAAGCTTCGAGAAGGTATGTTATTATCATTATTATCATTACAAATTTCAATATAACTTCGTACAATTTTCTAAGAATTAAATTATATCTCACTTTTTTGTGATTGCTGAAAATAGGAATTGTTGAAAATAGAAATTAATATATGAATGTTTTTGTGATTGTTGAGAATGAAAATTGTTGGGAATTGTTGGAAATGGAAATTATTTTATGAATATTTTGTGATTGTTGAAAATGAAAATTATTGAAAATTGTTGGAATTAGAAATTGTTTTATTAATGTTTTGTGATTGTTGAAAATCGAAATTGTTGACAATTGTTGAAATTAGGAATTATTATACGAATGCTTTGTAATTGATGGAAACGAGTATGAAAATTGTTAAGAATTGTTAGAATTAAAAATTGTTTTATGAATGTTTTGTGATTTTTGGAAATGAAATTGTTGAGAATTGTTCGAATTGGAAATTATTATATAAATATTTTGTGAATGTTGAAAATGAGAATTGTTGGTAATTGTTGCGAGCGAAATTTGTTTTATAAATATTTTGTGATTATCCAAAATGAAAATTATTGAGAATTATTGAAATTGAAAATTATTATGTGAATGTTTTATGATTCTTGGAAATAAGAATTATTGGAAATTGTTAGAAATAGAAATTGTTTTATTAATGTTTTGTGATTGTTGAAAATGAGAAATGATGACAATTATTAGAATTAGAAATTATTATATGAATATTTTGTGATTATTAGAAATAAGAATTGTTGAGAATTATTAGAAACAGAAATTGTTTTATAATTTTTTGTGATTATTGAAAATAGGAATTGTTGTAAATTGCTGGAATGAAAATTGTTATATAAATGTTTTAATATTGTTGGGAATTGTTGAAAATGGATATTATTTTATGAATATTTTTTAATTGTTAAAAATGAGAATTGTTGGGAATTGATAGAAATGGATATTGTTTTATGAATATTTTGTAATTGTTGAAAATTGTTTGAATGAAAATTCTTATATGAATGTTTTTGTAAATATTGGAAATGAGAATTGTTGGAAATGAAAATTATTTTATGAATGTTTTGTAATTGTTGAAAATAGGAATTGTTAAGAATGATTGAAAATGATAATTGTTATATGAATATTTTTGTGATTATTGGAAATGAGAATTGATGAAAATTGTTAGAAATGAAAAATTGTTTATAAATGTTTTGTGATTATTGAAAATGAAAATTGCTGAAAATTGTTAGAATTGGAAATTATTATCTGAATGTTTTGTGATTGTTGGAAATGAGAATTGTTGAGAATTGTTGAAAATGAAAATTATTATAAGAATGTTTTCATGTTTTATTATTGTTGGAAATACAAATTATTAAAAATTGTCAGAAAAGATATTTTATTATCATTATTATTTTCGATATAATTTCTTATAATTTTTTAGTAACTATAATTTATTGTTTACTAGGAACCTTAATAGTGCAAGAAGTTCAAATAATCCAATTTCTATTGATAACATCGATGTTTTGGGGATTGAGTTTCTGAAAAACTGAATTTTGTAGATATCAATGACTTGAAAGATAATCTTGGATGAGAAAGCCTTAACATGTTATTTGTGCATTAAATTTGAATGATAATGAAAATGAAGCTCCTCTCAATGACGAGGATTTTGTACCAAATAATAACTGGAGTCAGTGCACTTATAACGAGTATCCTCCTATTAACGATTGAATTTCGTTACGGGTTATTTTTCCTCTTTTTCTAATTTTATTTATATTTAATGTTTATCAGTTTATGTTAAATTCTATATATGCGATGTAATTATAAATGTTTTTGTTTCAGGTTTGACTTCAACTTGATTATTTCCTCGTCACGATGAAATTGTAATAATTAAAAGATATTTATTGTTTTATTGGATGTTTTGATATGATTATTATTTGTTAAAATTTTGAAATTATGTTATTTTAATATTTTAAATACTTTGTTTTATTCTTATTTTTATATTTGTATTATGATTATTATCTTTTTTATATTAATTGTAGTTGTTATTTATATGTGAAATATTTAAAAATTATTATTTCATATTAAATTATTAATTATGATTATTGTTTAATATTATGAATTTTAGAAATATGGTTGATGTAGACTTATAAAGTATACAGTATATAACTATACAATATATCAGTGAACTACTTTGTAAATTTTAAAAATTTCAGGAACTGTTTCATAAATATAAAAAATTATCTGAAACGATACCCAATATTGACCGGTATCGGTACATTACCGTATCAGAACTCAATCTGATATCGAATCCAGTACGGTATTCGCAACTTTAGTGGGCAGGCATGGAATGAGTCTTGTATTGATATTGGGAGAAAAAATATAAAATAAATAAGATAATAATAATAATTTGAATATTAGTAGTTGTAGTAGTAGTAATAATAGTAATAATAATAATAACAATAATAAAAAAATAAGGCTGAAAACCAAAATGAAATAAAAAGGGAACATGAAACATGAAAACAAGCTGGAAATGGTGAATAATGGAACAATGTGTTAGGCGACTTTCAGTACTCAAGGAAGAAGAAAATCTAGAATATATTAATAATACTACAAAAATTAAGAGGAGGACCATTCCAGCTTTGATCTGATCCCTATTATGTTATTTACTGCTTTTGCTACTTTGTATACTAATATGTTTCTAAAATAATGAGGTGTCTAGATAATTTTGCTGTTTTGTCCGTTTGTATGTTTCTAGAAGGATGAGGTGTCCAGGTGGTAAGGATCCTATCAGAATGTGAGTGTATATTAGAGGCAAAAAGAGAGAATGGGCAGGCATTGAATGAGTCTTGTATTGATACTGGTAGAATATATATATATATATGTATATAATAAATAAATAAGATGATAATAATAATGTCAATATTAGTAGTAATAATAATAACAATAACAATAACAATAATAAACCACACTGAAATAAAAAGGGAACACGAAGCAACAAGCTGGGAATGGTGAATAATAGAGCATTGTGTTAGGCCTTCGGTTCACTTTCAATGCTCAAGGAAGAAGAAAATCCAGAACAACCCATATATTAATAATACTGCAGAAATTAAGAGGAAGGCCATTCCAACTTTGAGTTGATCCCTATTATGTTATTTACTGCTTTTGCTGTTTTGTATGCTAATAAAGTTCTAAAATAATGAGGTGTCTAGATGATTTTGTCATTTTGTCCGTTAGTTTGTTTCTAGGAGGATGAGGTGTCCAGGGGGTAAGGATTCTATCAGAATGTGTGAGTATATCAATGGCAACAAGAGAGAGTGGGCAGGCATGGAATGAGTCTTGTCTTGATATTGGGAGAGAGCCACCTCAAGAAAGTTGCCACTGTCAATTTCTTTTCTTCTTCTCATTAGTGACAACACTTACCAAACCCCATTTTCTCTTATTTTCTATTTCCTCTCATCCTAGTTATTAAGTTACTATTCTATTGAGTTTTTACCCTTTCTTGGTATCAGATCCAGTTTTTTCTAATCGTTGGGGAACGCCAATAATGAGAATGGAATCTCGGATGGAAATTATGGAGAGATTACCAGCCATTGAAACCCACCTTTCCCACATGGATTCAACTGTGTCTTCTTTAAACCAAAAACTTGATGAAGTGTCGAATGCCCCATCCAAGAGTTCTATTTTGGCAAGGAAGAGCATGGCTGATTGTAGCGGCATCAAGGCTATGTTGGGGCCGGGGAGCAAAAGGAACTCATCTAATAGAAGGTACAGCTACCCACACTCCATTGTACCATACCCATCATGATAACAAAGAAATTGGAGATGTTAATGTGTGATGGTTAAGAGAATCCAAAATCTTGGGTCTACAGGGCAGAATGATATTTCATTGTTAACCGTCTAATTGAAGCAGGGTAACTCGAAGCAGCAGCTGGATTTTGTCTCCAAAGGGTAGCATTGGTCTGGCTACAGTGGGAGGAAAATCAATGGCCCTATTTGACTTGGGAGGAGTTTAAAAACCAACTATTATAGAGATTTTAGCCCATACAAAAGGGAACACAACAACAAAATGCCTGTCGTTGTGGCAAGCTTCCTTGGTAGTTAAGTATTGGCAAGATTTTGAATGGAAAAGCACTTGGATTATGATACACTAGTACCCATTTTTATCAACAGGATGGAAGACAAGGTGAAGGGGAAATTGTTGAAGATGAATTATAATGGCCTAATGGAGGTAATAGAAACTGCTGAGAGGATTGAGGAAGGGAATCAAGTACTAAATCCAACCTACGACTAGGAATCAGCCTAAAATTCAAGGAGATCTTGGACCCAAACCTCAAATTATAGTCCAAACAAATACACTACCAAGACCCCAAACACTGTAACCCAAAACAACACGATCCACACAACCCAATAGCCAAAAATGAACAGATGTGATTTGAACTCCACACAAACACCTTTCAGGTGCATGACAGTAGTCAAGATACAAGCAAAAAGGGAAAAAGAGCTCTACTTTAAATGCGATGAAAAATATCATATTAGGCATCAATGTAAGGGTCGGGAGCTTAACGTGTTGGCTGTCTAGGATGATGAAGCAGAAGGGAGACATCCAAGGAAGACAAGACCAAAGATTCCAAGTTCTGCTCCAAGTGGGGAAAGTACAACTATCTCTGAAGTCAATTACTGGTTTGACTTCTCTCTAGATGAAACTCAAAGGGGAAATAAGGGGAAATGAGGTGATAGTTTTGATTGATTATGGAGCCACACACAATTTTATTAGTGAAGGATTTTTTGGAAAACTTCAGATCTCAATTACAGAAATGGCTGGCTATGTGGTGGGGATGGGCACCAGAATTTACATTCCCACAAAGGGCATTTGTCGTGGGATAATGTTGAAAACACTAGAGGTCACAATTGTCGAGGATTTTTTTTGCCTTTAGATATCGGTAGTTCCGATGTTATGCTAGGACTCAAATGGTTCCCAGTGCCTCATACTAATTTTGATTGGCACATACTATCCTCGAAAATTTTGATGGATGGCAAAATTGTAACATTGCAAGAGGACCCAAGCCTAAGCAGGTCAATGATTTCCCTTAAAACTATGGTGAAGACAATTCAACAGGAAGGGCAAAAGCGTTGGAGGAACTAGGGTGTATGACACTCCAGGATGAGGAAACTACAATCCCAATTCCAGCAAAGGTACAAATGTGATTGAGGAGTTATGAGAAGCCTTCAACTAACCCAATGAATTGCCACCTTAGAGGGATAAAAGCCATAAGATTACTCCAAAGCCTAGCACTGCCCTAATTAATGTTCAACCCTACCATTATCCACATGCCTAAAAAGATGAGATAGAGAGGTTGGTTAGATAAATGTTAGTGGCTAGAATTATTCAATTGAGTGTGAGCCCATTTTCAAGTTTGACGTTGTTAGGAATGACAAGAGTTGGAGGTTTTGCGTTGACTACTGGGCATTAAAACCAGCAATAGTACTTGATCGATTTCCAATTCTAACAATCAATGAGTTATTTGATGACTTGAAGGGATCTCGTCTATTCTCAAAACTAGATTTAAAGTTAGGATATCACCAAATAAGGGTGAAGACTGAAGATGTACCAAAAATAGCTTTCTGTACCTACGAGGGCCACAATGAAGGCCTTACAAGTGCCCTAGCCACTTTTAAATTGGTGATGAATTGGGTGTTTAAACTAATGTTGAGTAGAGGAATGTGGTGTTCTTTGACGATATACTAGTTTATAGCACCTCATTAGATTGTCCTAGCCACTTTTAAATTGGTGATGAATTGGGTGTTTAAACTAATGTTGAGTAGAGGAATGTTGGTGTTCTTTGACGATATACTAGTTTATAGCACGTCTTTAGATTGTCATCTACAACACTTTAGGTAGGCACTTTCTCTTCTAAAGGCTTATTGATTATTTGTAACCTTAAAAAGTGTTATTTTATTCAAACTCACCCGATGATTTCAAAATCTTCCCCGCTCATTCCAACAATCTTGGTTGAGTTCCATAGGAATTTGATTGATGGACACACTAGATTCTTTAAGGGTAATGGCAGAATTATACTGGAAAGGGAACTCCTGCAACCTTTTGCAATTATGGAACAAGTATGGGAGGATGTTGCAATGGACTTCATAGAAGCATTGCCTAAGTCTGCTGGATTCAATGCTATTATGGCCGTTGTGGATCAATTAAGTATGGGCACTTCATTGCTCTAAAGCATCCTTTTATAGCCATTATTATCATTAGTAACTCAACATGGAAGAGCAACTACAAGCTAGGGACTTGATTGTTAAGGAGCTGAAAGAACAATTGGGACTAGCATAAGAAAAAATGAAGTATGTGGGATGCCTTAGGTCAGGTAAGCAATTTGGTTTATCTCAAAATCATGCCTTACCAAAGCAAGTCATTGGCTAAGAAGGAAAATCAGAAGTTGTCACCACAGTATTTTGGTCCATGTTCCATTGTTTTGTCTATTAGTATGTTTCTAGAATGATGAGGTGTCTAGGTAGTCCTGATGTTTTGTCTGTTAGTATGTTTCTAGATATCAAGGTAGTTACGATTCTATCAGAATGTGTGAGTATATCAGAGGCAGAGAGAGAGTGGGCAGGCATGGAATGAGTCTTGTATTGATCTTGGGAGAGAGGCAACTCTCAAAATTGGCACTGTCAAATTCTTTTCTGCTTTTTATTGGTGACAGCACCCACCAAACCCCATTTTCTCCTTTTATTTTCTCTTATCCTCATTATTACGTTATTATTCTATTGAGTTTCTACCAGACTGGGATGTGGTAGGCACCCAGGAGAGAAAGCTTTAACAAATGACAAAGGAGTTCATACCTCAGATAGGAATCCCTTAAGAGTTAAATTTCCACTACTTGTTCTCTCCGCAGCATCCTTGTAAGGAGCCTCATTCCAAGGACTAAAATACGCAAATGTACAACACAATTAGAGAACATACAATTTCAGATCCAAAATACTCACCAAAATCCAAAGATCTTAACATAAATGACACACCAACTAGCAATCTATACAAATCATTAGCTCCAACTGGAAAGCAAATAAGATAAAAGATCAAGATTGCAGATACAAACTTGTTTTGGATGTGTGTTTACACAATGTTTTATCTTGGTTATTTGTTTCTAGGAGTTCCTTACATATGACATTTTAGTTAAATGAACAAACTTCTTAACTATCTTTGAAAACATGACATTTGTTTGAAATGTCTAAGAGCATTATCATCTTAAGAATCAATTCAACCAAAAGGCTAAAGTTTTTAGCTGAGGGCCAAGAATGGTTCAAACACTTTATCAACATAAAATGCCACTTAAATGGTATAGAGAGGTAAGATTTCGGATAAGCTATAAAAAGATGAGGACACACACCATAATATTTATGGTCCACAAAGTAAAGAAGAAGTTTTAATTGATAGGGATTAGTCATGCATCTCATAACAATGCACCTAGCAAAGAAAAGTTAATACCATATACTGAAAGCTTGCACAACTACCTGTTCCAAAATCAACTGAAAAGTTGTTCCTAGAGTGTTTAAAGAAACTAGAAAATCCATAGAGAGAACAGATATCGGAAGGGGAACTTACTTATCTGGAGCAGTAGAAAATAATTCCTCAATCTCAGTAGGACGTAGGGCTCCATGCTAGTAATTATGAAAGTAAACATATCCCTCAAGTTAAAAAAATGAAGGAAAAAATAATTGTGAAGAAGAATCAAGAGTATAGCGAGAACAAATACATACATTATCAATATCAAACACTCCAAAGATCCCACGCAGAAACTCCAAGGCATCAGTAGTTAGCTCTATACTCTACAAGATGACAGACAAAAAATAATAATATTATGTTGAAATAGAGACAGTACAAAGAATAAGAATTGTCATGTAAGAATAAGTAATATAAAACAAAAAGAAAAATCAATAAGTGAATGACAATTAAAGAATAGAAGGTCATGTATCTTGAATCCATCAAAAAGGAGGGAAAAACAAAGAGGAAGTATAAAAAGTGAAATTCTGGACAGCCCTTAAGCAAACTAGTTGCACCTGATCAGAAGCATGCTTGGAGGGAACTGGAAGAAGATCATCTCTAAGCTTTAATTCATCATCATAGCCAAATTTTCTCAAAACAGCCCAAGTTGTTTCAAGACGCCCTTTATCTATAAAAAGAGCATGGAGAAACAAGAACCCTTCTAGAGTAAGACCTAGGTCATTAACTCCTTCTTTCTTCTTTTCTTGCACAACTCTTTTCACGCCCACTAGTTCAGCAGGTTGCAAAGGAGAATTGAAACATTTAACCTGCTAACAATAACCAAATAAACTAAACAAGATTGGTAGAAAACAAAGGAAAAGGAAAGGGAAAAGATAAACTAAGACTGTAATAACCTGGAATCCATTCAACTCTGAATCATTGAGTGCACCGTCCATGTCAAGATCACAAAGAAGAAATATTCTTTTTAGTGCCCTCACACATTGGGGCTTTAGAGTTTGACTTTCTTGGTCAAACAATGGAGCTGTTGGATGAAGTACAGCTTTCTGAGCATAATAGAAAACATCTGGAACCTACAAAAAATTACACTTAACATTCATATTTCCCAGATGTTTCTGATATAAACAACAACATTTGCTATTTAGAAATTTACCCAAATGTTTCTGATATAAAAAACGACATTTTATAATTTTGAAATTTATGTTTTCCAGCTAACAAAAAATGAAATTTTTAGGAACAGTCAAGATGCAAAAACTATATTTCAATTTACATGAGAAAAGGATGATACAAGAATACGAGTTATCAACATGTGCAAATTAGGCAAGTTCCCCCATTCTTGTTTGCTCTTGTGACTTTATCATGTTCATGCATTTCCACATAGAAGACCAGTTATGTTCTCCTACCCATTAGGGCCTAAGGTATCTAGCCCTCTTACTAAATTTGCAATTAATCCCCAGAAATAAAGAGGAAGAAAAAGGTCAAAAAAAGTGGGAAATTTATGCAAGTTAGAAAATCGAAAAACAGAAGATCAAAAACTGTAGCGCAACCCAAATATATCAATTCTCAATGATCAAGGAGAGTGCATAGTTATTACCTGCATAAGTGTAACTGCAGAGCACTCTATGCAGGTCTCAATCTCCCTATAATTGTGCATAATTGGACCAATGACTTGCTCCAAAGAAATCGGCTCATTCTCATCTCTTAAATCTAGCTTGCACCCAACCACAATTACAGGAACGCTCATCTAAACACCAACCCAAAAATATCTAAACTTCATTCAACAAACTTATTTAAGATAATTGAAGATGAAACCAAAACAGCAAAGCACCTCTAATCGACGGAGTTCCTCAAGCCAAAAACCGGTGACCCTAGTCAGCGTCAAAGGTTGATCGCAAGCATAAGTTAACACCACCACATCAGCTCTCTTCAATTCTTCAATAAGCTTCCCTCTATTCTCTAACCTATAGCACCAAGCTGTAATCTTTAAGCTAAAACATTAAAAAATTTACAATATGCAGATAAAACAGTAGTATAAGGTACGCTGCAGAAGTATCGATGATGGTGACAGGCACGTGATCGGGGAACATATCGGCGGGAAGGCGAGTTGGAGGAAGCACGTGTGGGAGGTTCTCTGGGAGAGACTCGGTAGCCATCGCAGCAATCAAGCTAGATTTACCAGTGAAACGGTCGCCGGCAACGACCACTCTGACGCCGTTCCTGACGCCGGCAACAGACTTCCGGCCAGACATTTGAAGCTTTAAAGGTCGAAAAGATTGAAGCAGGAGAAAAACGGGAGACAGAGACAAAGTGGTCGAACAGAAACCTGAATCAGATCGAGAATGTTTTAGTTCAATTAGGGCCTTAATTTTGGGCCCAAGCCTAAATCTGCAATTCATAAAAGGAGGACCAAACTAACGGTGACCTATCACCTAAACTAAAACCCTGATAGCTACTCTATGTCGCTCCGGTCAGTTCGTGGAACGCTTGTAGTTGCCGTGCGGCGCTATTTCTCAACGGCGGAGGCGGCGGCGGAGAAGTCTGTGACAGTTGAAGAAGTGTCTTCGAGAATTTGTGGTGGAGAAGACTCGCTAGGGAAGAGACTGTTTAAGTTGGTGTATACAAAGCGAAGTGCGGTGGTTGCTGTAAGGAAATGGAAAGAAGAGGGAAACAGTGTGAAGAAGTATCAGCTTAATCGGATTGTTAGAGAGCTTCGCAAGCTCAAGCGTTACAAGCACGCGCTTGAGGTTTGATTCCTCTCTTGCTACTATTTGTTTTAAATGAGTATTACGTGCATTTATGTTGTTTCTTGTAAAGATTGGATATTGTGAGCTGGGAAGCATACTTTAGCTTAAAGTTATTTTGGTGCTTTGTAGTGGCACTAACTGGTAATTGGAACCGGATTAGAAATTGAATCTTGTGATCTTTGAACTCAACACAACAATGTCATTGATATCTTCTCTAGGTGTGTGAATGGATGACTCAACAGCAAGATATGAGGCTTGTGCCAGGTGACTATGCTGTTCACTTGGACTTGGTTGGAAAAGTTCGAGGTCTCACTAGTGCAGAGAAGTTTTTTGAAGACCTTCCTGGTAGGATGAGAGGGCATGAAACTTGTACAGCTCTTCTCCATACTTACGTTGAGAATAAATTGGAAGTGAAAGCTGAGGCTTTGATGAAGAAGATGTCTGAATGTGGTTTCTTGAAGTCTCCCCTTCCGTTTAACCACATGCTCACGTTATACATAGGGAATAGAAAGTTGGAGAAGTTTCAAGAAGTGTTTCAGGATTTAAGGATAAAAACTTCACCTGATCTTGTTACTTATAATCTATTATTGACTGCATGTGGACAACGATATGACGTTGAAGATGCAGAAAAAACCTTTACACTCCTGAAGAAAGCAAAATTGGATCCAGATTGGGTAACTTATAGTATTCTAAGTAATTTGTACATAAAAAGTGAACTCCATGAAAAAGCAGTTTCTACTTTGAAGGAAATGGAGAAAATGGCTGTTCGAAAATCTCGTGCAGCTTTTTCTTCCCTCCTCAGTTTACATACAAACATGGGAAATAAGGATGGGGTACATCGAATTTGGGAGAAGATGAAAGCATGCTTTCGAAAACTTAATGATTCGGAATATCTTTGCATGATATCTTCACTGGTGAAACTGGAGGAAATTCAAGAGGCAGAAAATCTCTATAAAGAGTGGGAGTCAGAGTCTGGAACCAGTGATGTTAGGGTTTCAAATGTACTTCTTGCAGCTTATATTAATAGTGACAAGATGCAAGAAGCTGAAAGCTTTTACCGACACATAATTCAAAAGGGCATCACTCCTTCATACACAACTTGGGAACTCTTTGCTTGGGGTCACTTGAAAACAAAGCAAACAGTGAAAGCCTTAAAGTTTTTGAAGAAAGCTATTGGTAGCGTTAAGAAGTGGAATCCTGACCAAAGGTTAATTGAAGAAGTTTTTAAGGTTCTTGAGGAGCAAGAGAATATTGAAGGGGCTGAACAGTTCTTGGTTATTCTTCGGAATGCTGGAGATTTGAGTACTCAAATATATAATTCTCTTCTACAAATTTATGCAAAAGCAGAAAAAATGCCCCTTATAATTGCAGAGCGAATGAGGAAAGATAATGTTGAGATGGATGAAGAGACCCACAAGCTCATAAAGGCTACCAAGCATATGTGCGTGTCTGAAATTGCTGTTGATCTGTGAGAGAAAACATACCACTGGAGATTGAGGATCCTGATTTCTTACTTGATTTGCCTTTGTGGTTTCTGTGTAAACGTCAGTTTCTAGAGAAGCCAGGAAATGGAACCATGATTTTTAATTAATTGATGAGTTCATGTTTGACCCTGTAATAATGATTTTGAAAACTTGAGATTAACATGAAGGTGAGCAGTTTGTTTCTAGCATCCTTCATGATGTCTGTAACTTGATGCATTTGGAGAAATCGCCAGATAGCAGTGAAATCCTCTATGCTATTCCAAGGTTGCAAATTATTTGATTATTGAACAAGTAAATGTGCATTTGTTTTTGAGTAACTATTGATTTGGAATTTATGCCACTATTTCAGGAAATGAGAGCAGGCGGGCTAGCCTCTCGAAGATCATGTCTAATCCTAGAATCTCAACCGTTTGAAAGGACCGTACAGATCTTTAAAGTGGTGAAATTGAGGACAAAATGATCAGCCACCTCATCTTCAAGCACATATGAGCGTAAAGTCCCGATGATGCCAACAATGCCCATTGAATACAATCCTGTTGGAGCACTTTCACAGGGAGGATAATCTGCAGGGACCAAGTCAGACCATCCGTTATGAGACATTCAATCAATTATGTAATTCCGAGCTGGACAAGAAATAACAGTTCATTGAAAATGCATCTTCCTTTGTATGTTCAATTGATTAGGTGTCATATCAACAAGAGCAAGAAAAGTTCTTTAGTTTCCTACAACCAGATGAAAATTGAACCCCCAAGTTATCACAGGTCTGACGATGTTTTGTTCAATTTTGGCACTCATGTGTCTTGGAAAAGAAATTAGTTTCCGAACAGCAGCAGTTTTCCCAAGGCATGTCTCCAAGCAACACATGGATAACAGGTACAAGTGGTTGGCCAATATCACCGCATTCTTCTTCAGTGCCTCCATCTTTCTCAATGGGGTAATCCAAATGTCGATCAGGTTGGTGCCAATATAAAAACCTTCAAAATTTCCCTATTTGACATATGGCGACATCGTTACATCTGAGGGGTTCCAAAACATCCAAGGACGTTGGTACTTGGTGAGTTGGTGTGGTGGTTAAGACTTAAAAGAGTGCTTAGCTTTATCATGCGTTTGTTGTATTAACATTACAGGAAAAGGTCATTAGTCATTCTGATAATCGTCACCTGTGACATGTTCAAGTGATCACACCTACAGATAACATACTAGTATTATTAGAACTTAAAAGGAGAATACAAGTAGCAGAGATGATGTTTTTGTTAAGAACATTACGTGAAGCGTTAACTGCACCAACCGGGCAACAAGGGGTTTACCGAATCCAACCCAACCAGCCCCACCCCTCGTCAGTCGTCCCTGCTATTGATTATCATAAAGTTACTGAATTATCCTTCTAATCTTCGACAATGTTTTTTTTTTAAACAAGTAAACGTTAAATGCGATTTTTTACTTCCAAAATTTGAATCCAAATGTTCTCAATTCGGTCTAGAAAATTTTAGATATAACCCGTATTACCTTATTTGACGGAC
>JAOSBO010000009.1:20203968-20216803 GCA_027563915.1 Erythroxylum rotundifolium | reverse complement strand
TATAATTTATTTATTGCAATGTTCCCAACTATAATTATTGTTTATTATTATTATAAATAAATTTCCAATGGTGACATGTAGTCGCCATAAAATCTGTACGGGGACCGGGGCCAACAGCCGACTTATGTTAATGCATATTGTTAATCGTTCACTTATTTTAATGCATATTATTGATGGTTGACTTATGTTAATGTGTATTGTTGATGATTGACTTATGTTAATATGTATTGTTGATGGTTGACTTATGTTAAGGTGATTAATGCTAATGATTAAATGTAAATTGATAATGATGATCAAATATATTGTAATGTTACTAAAAATTTATGTTTTTTTAGTAATATCTAATATAATGATGCTTAGTAGAAATAAAGGGAAAAAGGTGGTAGGTGCGAAAATTGTGGAACAGAGAGATTTACAACTTCAACTAGATCAATCAATTGGTGGCATCAATTCAATTCCTAGCCAACCAGAACATTTCTCCTTAGCCACCAATGAAATTAGTCATACATAACTTCATTCTACCTCAAACAATAGTAAATCAACTAGTGCAGAGGGATTTGTAGGTTTGTTAACCTTTAACACCTACAAATAGCCTTATGGTCAAATATATATTTAAATATTTCCTTATTATTATCGATTTTTTGTCATGTTCCAATTTCAATATTATAAAAAGATTTAAAGGTTAAACTAGAAGTTATGAATTGCAATGAATGAATGTTGCAATGAATAGCAAGTTGTCAATACATATTGCTACTAAGCAAGGTCATACTATACATAAGATTCAATTTACAAAATTGTCAAGTAGGATAGGGACTATTGTAAAAACCAAATTACCCTTGTTTAAAGCATGTTAAGGACTTAAAGGGAGACAACTTACTTGAAAATACTACGGATAAAGTTGCAGTAATTTTTCAATATATTTAATTGTATGCAATATTGTTTCAATTATTTTAAGATTAACTACACTTATCGTTCATAGTTCAAATTGTATATTGTCGATATTAAGAACTTTGTTGTTTTAAACTACATGACTTCATTTTTAAAACAAAAGACCAGGGATTACCGTTATAAGTAGCATCGGTATTGTAAATCTTTTCCTTCTGATGCAGAGGCATAGAGACATATTCCCTAACGAATGTATCAAGAAAATTGGAATAATTTCTGTTACTATTGGGTTGACCCAAAGTTCAGGTTTGTTTTCTTTGCCTTCACATTTTCTTCCATTCATCTTGTTAGATTATTTAATGACTACCTAATCTTTTTTAATTTATTAAGGATAATTGCGAGAAGGCGAAGGTTAATAGAGGTAAAATGAAAACACCTCACAATTAAGGGTCCAAATAATTTGTAATTGTCTGAAATGAATATGTAAGATCTTTTTTTACAAATTACAATTATATCAATAAACACTATATTATTTATTGTAACTTGTATTTTTCTTTCATAAAATAAAGTGAGAAGGAGCTACATGGATAACAGTGTGATAGAAGCACATTACACAAAGTCACTCACTATAAAGAAGGTAAAGGGTGGATGTCAAAAACATCAGAAAATATCTATGTAAGTATAAAAATTTGTTTAATATTTAAGTTTATTTATTAATATAGTACTAAGCAATAATATTTGGATTGAATATTGGTTTTTTTTTAATTTTAGAATAAGATGCAAGGGTCATTAGAGAAATCACTGTTTGAGGGGAATGAGTTCAATGTAGAATACATTGGCAATACCGTGCTTAGTACACGTTCTGACTATGTCAAACATCTTAGCTTTAGCCCTAAGCTAAATGTTTCAACCTCATCACAAAAAATAGTCATTCATCAACTTTAAGAGAAAAATAAGATGCTTAAGGCTGAATTACAACATACTCAAGCAAAATTAGTCAAACATGATATGTTATTCAAAAAAGTATTTGACCCAGATTATGATAGCAATGAAGATGAAAGTGAATGGTATTAATTACATTTATTATGAAAAAATTTTCAATTCTTGTTTATATTTAACTATTTTTTCTCGGATTACATAATTGATAAAGATGCAAATGCTGAGTGATTATGTCATGAATGGTAAAGTTATATGATGTTTGCTTTAATTAAAACCTATTGTTTCAATAATTACAATAATTTTAATATATTTTAACTAAGCTTTTTGGATTATTACAGATTCATCAACATGGACAAACTTAGCTTGTTGTTCCAGTTATGTTGTAATACTTTTGTAATCTCAAATTTTCTAATTTGCAAACTGGTCTCTGTATTTTTTATTTATCTATAACAATTGTTGAACTTGTAATTAAAATCTTGTATACGAAGAATATTCTTTTTATTCGTATAATTTAATGACACTTTACTTTTTATATACAATGTTTCAAATTATCAATTTTTTGTATAAACTTTTATAATAAATTAACAATAAAAATATATCGATACATTATATACAATAATATGGATTAAAACGTAACAAATAATTTATTCCAAAATTGCATAATATTTGGTTAAAACATCGCTAAAAATTTTGGCTACATTTTATAAAACGTAGCTAAAAACTTTTGACTACATTTCTGGAAATATAGCTAAAAAGTATTGACTACATTTATGGAAACATAGCTGATTATATTCATCCACATTTCCACAAACATAGCTAAAAACTTTTTCCTGCAATCTTGAAAACGTAGCTAATAGTTTTAGCTACGAAAAAGAAGCGTAGCCTATTGGCGACAATTCAATGTAGCCAAAAACTATTAGTGATGATTACCAAAAATGTTACCTATTGTTTTCAGTACAAAAATTTGGCGACGTTTTTTACGATGAAATGAAATCCAAAAATGTTACCTATTGTTTTCAGTATGAAAATTTGGCGACGTTTTTTACGATGAAATGAAATCGTAGTTAAAAACTATGGGTGACACTTTTATACCTTTAGCTATGATATTTTTTAGCCAAAGGTAAACTTTATTGTAATGTCTACCAGTTAGGAATAAAGTTGCATACTTTTGAACCTCCTCAAGCCTGCATTATTTAGCAAGACTTTTATTGAGTTGTTGTTGATGTTGTTGTTGTTACATTATTTTTTATATAAATGATGTCTTCTTCTAGCATAATTTTAGTTAATTGTTTTATTACTATTACTTGAGATTGAATTTGATAATTATTTTTTATAGTTACGTAAAAATATGTTTATTAAAAATTTTCATTATTTAAGTTATTTAAAGAAAGCATTAACAAGTGTTTAACTTTGACTAAGATTTAAACCTAAGATTTTTAGCTTCCACTTTTTTGTGGTTATCTATCACAAGACTAAATAAGTTAACACAGACTTAAAGATATGACAATTAGTGTAAATATAATTATAACTAAACGTCATTAACTTTATACAATAAAGATAAATTTTAATAATCCCCATGATCATTATGATTAATATTATTTAAATTATTCTATGTATATATAGCATATATATATAGTATCAATTATTTATTGGTATGCATAGGTCATTCAAATATGATGATTATAACTGGCAACAAACGGCTAGATGATTGGCTCCTAACTTTACGTTTCAAAAAGGAGTTATTCATATTTTAAAGAACATAAACAATAATTCATACTTTTAAAAGTTGTAAGTTAATATATATATATCAATTATTGATTTTGCTTTAGTTAATGTTCAAATTTTAATAATTAATTGTGTTTATAAATGTTGTACGTCTTTTCGTGATTGTAAGTAATCTAAATTCAAGCAATTTAGCTTTATATCAATAAACATTGCATATAAGAGTCATAAAAATGTAAATTTTTTAGTAATAAAATTTTGAAAGTAAAAGTAGATTAAAATTATAAAAAAAAGTTATAGAAAAACTCTTTTAAGATAAAGAATTTATAATTATAAAGAATTTATAATTATTATCCTTTGAATACACATTTAATAAAGTATAAGTAAACAAACAAAATATCAAATTACTCCATCTAAATCTCAAGTATATTATTGTTCTACAAATTGCTAAAATCGCAAGTTTTTATTGGTCCTCTCGAAGAAAATCCGCATTAGGAAAATCTTGTCAAAAAGAAAATTATCAAACTCACCTACATTTACTTATGCTAGAAAATCCTATATTCACAATACAATTTCTGGGACATTACCTAGATCCCCTCTGATAAAATCTCAAAGTTGTACACTTTCATCTCTTAGCCTACAACCATAAATTAGCTAAAAATATGCAAAACCTAATTAAAATAATATTTAAAATCATTTACATTCTTTTTGGATTGTTATCCAACTCTATTGATCTACAAATTCTGATACATTAGTCATGTGATATTATTTGATTTATTGCCCTCTTCACCTCAAATATGCTCATCTTCCTTCCATTAACATTGTCCTTCACCTGTACATCAAACGAAATTTTGTTAGCTTCAAAAGAAATGGAGACGAAAATGGAAAGCTCGAGCCTTTACGTTCAAAAGCTAAGCCATGGACACACCTTTGCCCTTAACTCTGCTACAAACACTCCATTGCTCGATGAAGACTGAACCGCGGTGATTTCAATCCTCAGCTCCCTCAGTTTTTGCATTATATCCAACAACAGCCCTTCTCTATACTCGCATTGCAATTCCAACAATGCGTCGCTCTCAATTATCGACACTTGTACACTTGGACGCTCCTCCCCCGGCTGCGGCTGCGGTGACGCGTCCAAAGACTTCACCTTCGCAGCACCGGTACCAGCCTCTGCCACTTCAACTTCCCCATTTCTGAACCTTGACCAACCCTTCTGACGCAATCTTCTCTGCTCTTTCGAAGTGCCATTCGTTCTCCGTAAAGGGCTTGTGGCAGGCAACCCTTTCTCTATCTCCATCTGTCTGCTTCCCAACTCCAAGTCCTGTATTTTTTTTAGCAGTTGCTTCACGTACTCTATGGTGTCACCTAATATGGAGGCCTTGTCCATTTTGGTCACGAAGGGTACTAGTGACCTCAGTATAAGAAACCTCTCGTTCAGCTTCTCTCTACGACGCCGTTCGACGAGCACATGGTTGGCACTGAGCTCATGTTGAGCCGTGCCTTTCCTAAAACTACTGGCGGCGTCGCTGTCGCGTAGCTTGGGAGAGTTCTCTTCACGGTACTTGTTGTGGAGATAGGGTAGGTTCAAGAGGATGTTCTTGAGAAGCCACTGGGACGTGCCTTCGACTGCCACATGGATAAGGTGATCGGAACGGGTTGTCGACTTGGAGAACGCTGAGTGAGCGGAGGATGCTGAGGAGGACTTGGCCCACCTAATTGGCTGGTTTTGTAGGATGATGGAGACTGTCTCAGAGTATTTTGTGTCTTCTTGTGTCATTTCGTCAAGTTGCAGGGCCCCTGCATGTTTAACACATTACTGGCTAAAACAAAACGATATCAACATTAAACGTAAAATCTTAGTAAGAATATGGATAGACTTTCAATGCTAACCAGAGGCGGGTAGTTGAAAGCTACTGTTCAACGGATCTGGAGTCCACTTCCGAGCCGACTCGGCTCTAAACGAATCTACATGTCTCTGGTCATTTGCAGCATTCACTGTAGCCGTCAAGTGGAAATCCAAGTCCATATTAGTCGACCCATCTTCGGGCGAGCCGAGGCGGATGTCCTCGGGCATCTCCAGTTGCATCAGCTCGCTTGGTTCAGCAGCTGTTGTTACGTCTGGGCCGGTTTGAGCCTCACTTGGGTGGAAGGACCGAGCGGCCCCGAGACCAATTATGGCTTCTGAATCAGACCCGTGTTCCTCTTCCTCATCATCCTCCTCGTCGTCGTTGGCTGCGTACATGGTGGGAATGGGAGGAGAGTGGTGGTCGGATGACGTGGCGGGGTTGGATGTTGAATGCTCAGAAAGAGCTGGTTTTGGTGGGGGAGTGTGGTGGTGATCTGTGAAGAATCCTTTTACGTGTTGTATTAATCCAACATCCTCTTGGACCTGTAATATGCGGTTTATTGGGCATTTATTTTCCGACCAAACAAATGTACTTGTACGTATGTACAGCAACAGTTCAATAAAGCTATGCGTTGTTGGTTCACCTTCTCGGTTGAGCCAAATTCAACTACCCCGTCAAGGAGAGGAATGCACACTACGGTCTGAAGGAGTGACCAACTTAATTAATAACCATGAAGAAGTTAAGGAAAACAAAGTGCATAATCTAACAAATAGTCAAACTGCAAGAGGTTGTTGGTTAACATAATTTACCTGTATACGAGCACTCTGATCCATGTTTCGATAATGTTTAGAAACAAAAAGGAACTGAAGTTAATAAATTAGTAATAGAAGGAACATGCAGTAGATACCAAGCAGCTTAACATGTAGAAAAAGTAATTGGTTTAGGAACTTGTGAGTTGAATATAGTTTAAGTTGTGAATGATAAGTTATAGAAGACGATAATAAGCCAGGCAGGTATAACCTTGGCAAGGATTGCTCTCGAAAAGGTTTTGCTGTCGACCTCATTTGCACCAGAAAGCCATACGTGCTGTCTTCTTGCATAAGCTTTTCCCGGCAACCTGCATAATACGACAATCGTCAATGATTTGCTGCTTGATCTCCAACAAATCACCCCCAAGAATTTCACTCTGGTTATTACTACAGGGCATTTATGAACAGCTAGCATACAAATATTCACATGCAACACTTGCTTTTCTCTAGCAAACGCTTCTTATATGATCCATCAGTCTGCACCATGTTCGAACGTAGATAAATGGCATACTCACTCCATCACCAAGATAAAATAGCATCCCATGAATTTAACCATTAATTAATAGGTTTATAATGCAGTACAGACTTGTAAAGTTGATAGGAAAAACCTAATCCATCTGTGTTGGCCCTTCCAAGACCCGATCTTTATTGATGGAGACTCGTTAAAATTTGCATATTTTTACCAAACGAAAACTAGTAGATTGGTGTATGTGTTCAAACTTCAAACAGTGGAGTTAACGCGGACAGCAAGGCAGGGACCAAGAGGTTACCAGCCGTGAACTGCTCTTCTATGTACCACTTAGAGAAGAGTAGTGGCTCCACAAGCACGACCCAGACAAATTCCAGCTAGTAAAGTACTGAATCAACATAATTCAATTGGTGGGTTTAGTCTTTTACTTCATAAGCATTAAACACTACACAGTAGTCACATCTAGGGCTGTTTCTAATATTTTATAGGCCTAGGCGACGACGTAGGAAAAAAGCCTTAATAAATGGACAATGTAAAAATATTTAAATTTTAAAACATATTTTTATTATTAAAATTTAATATTCATACACAAGTAATTCCAAATAGTCAATAAAACATTAAATGATCATAATATTAACTAATAATATCTTACAAAGGTTAGTTACAATAAATTTACTAAAAATAGTAATATTAACAACAAAATAGCAATATCAACAATCGATTAACTATATTAGAATGCAAAACACTAAGAGAATTATACTAAAAAAATACACAGATGATTATGATATATAAAAAACAATTTCTTCATGCATTTTTAAATGTAAAATTATTAATAACATTATCAAGATCAAAATTATCTAACATATTCTTCTCAATACATAAAATAGTTAAACTATTCAACCTTTCTCTTGAAACTGATGACGTCAAGTAGATTTTCAATAATTTTAAATTTGAAAAACTTCCCTACCATAATCACAAATATAAATAATAAAATTCGATAAGTAATTGAAACATTTGGATAATAAGTTGTAGCTTTAACAAATTCTAAAATTTCAACTAATGATATTAACTCATTTGACAAAGTTATTTGCAACACTTTTAATTCTAAAAAAACGATAACATTCTTTTTTTGACAAAGTCATTACCATGGACAAAGGTAGTCGTAAATTAGTACAACATTCTCTTAATTCATTATCATCCAACGACTTCAACTTATTTGAATTAAATAAGAATTTAAAAATATTTTCAAATGTCGTTAATTGTTCAAATATATTCTTTAACGATAGCAATTGTCATATACGCAACTATTTACGATATTATTTAATTGTCAAATAATTTTCATTATATTTTATTAAATTTAAAGTAAATTTAATATTATGCTAGTTTAAATAAATAAAAATAAAAAAATTGTGACACTTAAATAATAATATACAAATAAATAATATTTTTTATAATACAGTAAACTTAGGGAATTATAATAATAAAAGAAAAAGAGCTATAAGTAGATGAACCATAATTGTTACAATGAATTATCACCAAGATATTCAAACATTTTATAGATTAAAAATATATTAAAAATTAGAGACTTTATATTTAAATTATTATTCAGAACTAAGAATTGTAAAATTCTTTTGCTACTAATTTTTTAGTTGAATATTTTAAATTCGTACGGTGATGAAAATAAAAAAAAATTGAGTGAAAAATACACCTAAATGTTTTAGAAGAATTTATAAACTCAAGAAGCAATTTTTAAACATGGGAGTTGAGAGCCACGGCAAGAGATATGCCCAAAATTTTGTATCTTCCATTTGTCTTCAACAAACATTAAACGAGAATTAATAAAAACGTTGGTATGACACTTACCAACCTTTTCATGAAAATGTAAAACGTTGGAGTGAGATTTGGGAGTGGAGCCCGAGTAATAAATGTTAAAAATAAGATTTGAGAGTGGGCCGCGCAAGGGAGTAATAAAGGCTAAAAACAAGATTTGAGAGTGGAGCCAAGGGAGTAACAAACGGTAGACTCAAGTAGAACATGCAAGAATTGTGAACCCACGCAACGGAGTAATAAACGGTAGAAACGGTAGACTAAGTAGAATGTACAAAATTTGTGACATATAATACTTTCTTAATCTAGGCCTCTAATGGGCCTTAGGCAGGTGCCTCACCTGCCCTACTTAGGGTTGGCACTGGTCATATCAAACTTTTTAGAAGCTCCTACATAATATTGTTACTCAAAGTTAAAATAATATGTAATGATAGTTTTTAGTTACTTTGTTGGCACAAAATATTTCTTGTTATTGGTGGATCACCTCGACAATTTGAAGTTATAGGATGTCTCTTATTCCTAACAAAGAAAGCATTCATGTGTTAGCAATTTTCCTTAAGTTAGATGACAATTAATTACGCTTTTACAATTTTAATAAATTTATGATTAAGCAAATTGAAATTAATTTCGTTAACGATAATAAAGGAGCCTGATAAAGAATTTGCATGAATGAACTGAAATTCAGTAAAGAAAATGAACCCTAATCAGTGTAGGTTGAACATGCATGCATTGGGTATGTTATGGGGAGGCCTGATATAGATGTGTATATATATAAGTTTAAGATCTCTTGCTTCTGCTTAAGTAAGATGTGAACATTCAATTTTTTTGACCTAATAAAAGATTCTCACGTTAAGAAAGTTATAGAAAGACGTTAGCAACATTTAGTTGATCAACTTTTGTAAAGGTCGTCATGAAAACTCTTAAAGTTTCGGCATCGAAAAGCTCGTTCAAATTTATAGATAGAAAAACAAGTATTTCTTGTAGTTTCTTCATTTACTCACTTTCACGTTTCATCCGAGGCACGTAACTAAGCCTCGTGTTTCACACTACACATGGTATTAGAGCAGTAATATGATTGTGCGAATGAATACAGAGATTTCATATTTTCTCCATAAAGACGTTAGAGAAAACAATCCATTTTTACATTTTTAATTGCATATGGTTTCTTGAATTCATGTTGAATGTGTTTGGTATTGAAAAACAGGTTGAAAACGAGCTTTAAGGGCAAAAAAAACTTGTCTAAAAGTCACCAAGAATTGTCATTTTTTGGCGACTGTGTGAGATGTGAGAGAAACACACGCAACTGCCCAGAGGCAATTTAGTTTCACACGTGGCAGAGAGATGGCAAAATAAGGTGCGTCGTGTGTCTAGTGCCCACACGCAGTCGTAACGCACTACAAACATGTGCTACCACCGTCAACGTATAATACTTGCTAACATCAACACACTACATGACCAAAAAAAACTCAAATTTTCATAATTCACTAAATTGTCTCCCGAGTCATTTTGGGTCAAATTGGGGATTATGTGAATTCATAAAGTCGGTTTTAATTTTTCTGAATTTATTACATTAGTAATAATTAAGATTTAACTTCAGAAAAATCAAATAAAGGTTATTAAAGCTAGTTTCGAGTGAAATTTCAAGCTTCGAACGAGAAATAAAAGAGGTACTTATGGTTTTGGTATCTCATATGGTATGTTTATTGTTTGGTATTGCATGATTATGACTTCGATTGATATTTTTCTTGTAATAAAGTCTCAAATAAAGTTAATTGATGATGTTTTCAGCACTAATATATGGTAATGAGAATGTGCATAAGGATTTGCATTTATTGATGGTACATTATCATGTATTATATGCCCATATAGAATGTGACGATTATATAAAGATGTATCTCTTGTGTTTATGGATCTATTTAAGTATTGATGATAATTTAGTCACCATTATGGCCTTTCAAGTTAGCATTGGAATTGTTCTGCTTACATGTTTAAAGATGTCTTTGGTCTTGTGTTTGTTTATTCTACCCAAAATTGTTAACCTTATATGAGATTTTGATATGTGTATAAAGATATTAAATGAAGGAAGCCATTACCTAAGTGATCTATTCACTCATAGGTAGTGTCATATTAGTCAGTGATGTGTACTTTAATCGCTTTCATATGGAGGTTTTACTTGCATGTATTATGTATTCAACCTACATGTATTTTATGATATGTGTGATGAGATTCTCGACAAAAATACTATTTGTAGCTTTGAGTATCATTGTTACGTTACATTCTTACTAAACATTACATTGTCAAATTTGCAAGCATCTTTTTTGTAAACAATAACAGTGTCATGATTGAAACCTTAACTAGTTTCAACTTTAAGAAATGGAAGTAAGATGTAGAGTTTGCATTAGAAATGGTAGACATTAACATGGTGATGGTTAGAGATAGGCCATTTGCACCTACTTCTTTTACTTTGGAGGTTGAGAAAGCAACATTTGCAGTTTGGGAAAGGTCAAACAGAGTGTGTCATTTGACCATCAAGAGATCAATCCCAGATCATCTGCTAAGTAGACTTCTAGAAACAAACATAGCCAAGTACTTTATGAATAATGTCTCCCAAAGATGCAAGATATCATTTCATATAGAGATAAGTACCTTAATAAAAGAATTATTCTCTATGAGATACGCGGGAGAAGGGGGAGTGAGGGAACACATCATCAAGATGACCCACCTCTAGAGTAAGCTGAAGGCATTGACCATCATCATTCCTGATGCTGCATTGTACACCAAACTCTGAATACACTTCTTTTAGATTTTGGTATTCTGGTTATGATGTGCAGTTCACAAGATGGAGCTTAGGACATCAATGTTTTAATTTCCCGATGCATTACTAAAGAGGAGAAGATAAAGAATAATGCCTATATGATCGTATTAGCAACCAAACGAAAGGAAAAGGTATAGCCTCAAAGATTTAAAGGTAAGAAATCTAAATTCTCTCCTCATATGAATATCGTAAGAAGAAGGGATAGAAAAAGTCTAACTGCTAAAATATAAGTCCTGGAAAGAAAAACGGGAACTATCAGATGACTCCTTGGCTTGTATAATCCATGAATGTAAACTTTCTGTAGCCACATCAAGTTCTTGGTGGCTAGAAAGTGGAGTCTCTAATCATGTTGCCTCCATAGTGCAAGGATTTATACGTAGGAGAAAGTCAAATAAAGAGGAGAAAAAAGTGACGATTGGCAATAATGAAGAAGATTATGTAATTTTTGTAGGGGATGTATGTTTGAGCCTTGATACAAGCTTTATATTTGTTTACATGACACATTTTTTTAATATCGTCTTTTAGGCAAAATTTGATCTTTGTATCAGTTTTGGACAAAGAAGGTTATAGTTTTGTCATTGATGCTTCTGTTGTACAATTATCTTTCAATATAAACTATATTGGTAATAGCGCTTCTTGTCATATGGATTGTATAAATTGTGTCTTGCACCTCATGAGATATATGCTTCTTCATATATTATTGAACAAGTTACGAGAAAGGAACCCCTAATAAAGGATAAGCCACACATATTATGGTATAAAAGGTTGGGCCACATTTCTAGAGATAGAGTTGAGAGATTTATTAAAGAAAACATTCTCCCAACTTTAGATTTTGATGATCTAGAAACATGTGTTGATTGTTGCAGGGGTAAGTTGACTAAAATAAAGAAAAAAGGGATCAACTCGTTCTTTCGGTTTATTAGATCTCATACATATGGATATTTGTCGACCTTGTACAATTACATTGTGTAATTTAAGATATTTTCTGACATTCATTGATGACTATTTCCATTATAGTTCTTACTTAAAGAAAATTATGAAGTTCTTAAGAAATTCAAGATCTTTAAGGTTGAACTGCTTAGGAAGGTCCATCAAGATTGTTAGATCTAGCCATAAAGGAGAATATTATAGCAAACATGGAGTACTTTCAAGATAGGAAAAGGGTCTATTTGCTAGATATGTGGATTCATGTGGGATAGAGACTCAGTTCACTATGCTAGATAGTCTTGAAAAAAATAGTGTGGCTGAAAGCCATAATCGCACCCTAAAGGACATGATTAAATTGAGGCAAAGCAGGACTAACCTACTTGATTACCTTTGTGGTGAAACCATAAAGATTGCCTTGTATATACTTAACAGAGTCCCAAGCAAATTAATATCGAATATGTCATTTGAACTCTGAAAAGGGTGGAAGCCTAACCTTGCCATATTCATGTTTAAGGTTGCCTTGCTAAGGTACGTTTATATAATTCTTATGAAAATAAGTTACAATCTCATTTTACTCATTTCTATGTTTTTG
>JAOSBO010000009.1:20165183-20178582 GCA_027563915.1 Erythroxylum rotundifolium | reverse complement strand
AAAAAAAAAGAAAAACGGAGATAATTCCCTTTGAGTCCAATTTACTTCCTGTAGTCATTCCCTCCAAAATAACTCGGGGTAGTTTGGGCAGCTCATAGTTTTTTATTTTGGATCAGAGGGTAGACTAGAGATAACAATAAAAAGTAATGGATAAAAAAGTCTTATTGAAATTTAAACTCTTTTAACTAGTGGTCAAAGGGGTAATAAGTTCTTTTTTTAAATAGAAGAGAGCATAACATACCAAGGGGTAAAATACAGGGGTTTTAAATGTATATTTTTACCAAAATATAATTATCTACTTAAAAAAAAACTTAAGTCCCAATTAAGGGTATCTGATATTGCATTATAAAAACCAAACCAGTACAACAACAACAAAAAGTCACTTCATCGGTTATTCTGTAAATATATCATCTATATTTTATGTAATACACCACTCTTACAGAGCATAAACCCGAACATATTGACGATCATTTGAGAACATACTCTATGAGAATGACACGTTAAGACGACCAATCAATATCATTACAAAATTTTCAATTAACAAACACATTTTCATTTCAACCAATGCTCACTTTGACTCATTTCATTATAAACACATCTTAAGCAAATCAATATTCAATTTGGACGATTTTATTTACGAACATATCCAGCCAGAAAAATTATTACATTTCATAATTCATTTACATAATACACAACAGTTGCGGAATACAATGTTTAATACAAAATAACTGAAGCCATATGCAAATGCAAACTGATCCTGACCACTAACTCGCGTCCGATTGTAGTGACAGTACTCCAATTAGTCTAACTAGATATCCCTTGAACCTGAAAGACAACATTATAATTTTGGTGAGTTTTGTGAACTCAGTGAGTGAACCATCCTCGATGGGTTCACTCAAACAAGGAACAAATCACAATTTACATTCAATTTATAGATAAGTCGTATCATATATTAAGCATCACCTCACATTTCATCATCTTTCAACAACTATACACTATTTCACCTTTCTATTTTAAGACAGTCTATACACTTCATTTCAATCATTCATATAACACATATCAAAATGTATATGAAATGCACATGTGACTCACTTTCAATTGTTACTTTATTGTAACTAAGTGCATTTTTAATTGTTCCGTATCTGTTCTGGATACCAGTCTCACTGATAATTGTCCCTATCCGTTGGGGATACCGGGTTCATTTTATATAATGAGCCTGTGGCTCTTATACACATTTAAGCTTTAAACTCCTTTTCGCTAGTTACTCCGGTCACAACTTGTAACATCTCGTTACCCATGTTAAAGCTAGAATTGTAAATATGAGTGATTATTTAGAGATTAGGAAATGAATTTCAAATTCATGCACAATATGACATATACATACATGTGGACACAAGTAATTTTGCACATGACAATGATTGCACATGCATTCATCGACAGTCTGGGTATAATTGATTTATATATATGTAGAATGTGATTTTATTGAGAATTGTGGCTTATTTGAATTGAAGATTTATTTGGAGAATGTATTTAGTAATTTAGAATTTTTGGTGAATTTTAGGAAAAAATTTCCGAAATTATTGGATATTATTGAATAGGAAAACTATTGCCACTTGGCAAGTAAAGTTGATGAAAGGAAATAGAAATAAGAATCAATGATATTGAATAATTTTATAGATGACTTTAGAATTTGTGAGTTGTTATTGAAAATTATAGAGATAATTCGAATAAAAAGATGGAAGTTATTAGACTAGTTCAATAAGAACTAAGTTAAAGCCTTAGAAGTTAGATAAGTGACAAGTGTCACTTGTCTAGTTCAAATTTAACTAGACAATTACATTTTTCATGACCAAGTCACGTTTCTTCTATCTTTGAAAGACCAAGTCATTCTTTTTTCCTATCTTATTTCCTTCTTCGTGGCTTTCTTCTTTAAGCTTCATCTTCTTCATGGTTTTCTCACCAAAGTTACACCTTGCTTTCATCTACCTTTTGCTACTCCTACATTGTTACCTATTTCTTTTGCCTTAAGAAAAACCTGACCTAAACCTCCTTTAAGATGATGTATATGGTTGCATAAGGAATTAGAGCTTCTTGAAGTTTTTGAAGATTTTGGAGTTTTATCAAGTAAGTGTCTTGTCAAACCTTTAGAGTTGTTGGATTATGAAACAAAAATGGTGATTTATTAACATTTTATAATCATAAGAAAAGTAGACATTTTTCATGTTCACTGTGAATGTAGTAAGAAGATGTATATTCGTTGAATTTTCGGTTTTGATGATCAATATGTGATAAGGTAGTGTTGAAATGATTTTTGGAGTTGAAAGATCAATAACAAGGTGTCTGAGAAGAGTGTAGAAATTCATTTAAGTTGACATATATATATATAAAATCTGTTTTTACTATTGATATACATAAATTACTTAGGTGTTTTGAGATGAACTGAAATGAGTATTTATGAATGAATTTAGAGTTTAGAAATTGGTGTATGCTGACGTATTGAGATGAGAAAGATAGATTAAAATGAGAATTCGAGGAAGAAATGAAGAGAATGAAAAAAAATAAAAATACAGAACAATTGAAAGAAGAAATGCAGAAAAATGTAAATGAGATACGTGAATGATTTTTCTGTTTTGATGTTTGTGTTTTAATCTTAGGATTTGATTTGTGTATGATTATGTTGAGTTAATGGAGGTTAAAAAAAAGGGGGTTGATACAAGTTAGAGGTGTTGGTTTAAGAAAGAAAAGAAGAAGAAGAAGAGAGGAATAGTTGCAGTTCAGAAGAAAAAGAAGGAAGAAAATATATAGGTCGCGATTGTGCATCAGAACAATCACAACTTTGTTCAAGCAAGAGGGAAGTGCGATTGTGCCTCAGCACGATCGTGACTCTGCAGAGGAATGAAGAAAGTTGCGATTGTACACGTGCACGATCACGACTCCGAAGCTTTTTTTTAAAAAAAGGGGTTGTTTCAAACATCCGTTGTTCTTTTGTTCATATCTTTTTCTTCCAACCTCCAAATGACCTGGGATTCAAACCAACAAATTCAAAACACGTTGTTTTACATCTTCACCAAAAATTATAACCATATGAAATCATTTGGGGGAGATTGAGTGATAAATTTGAGACAAAATTGATGAGGAGTTCTGGAATTTCATAACTGGGGTATTTTCACTGAACATGCTTCGGTATTTTGACAATATCTTGATCTGAGTGTATCCAAATGAAATGATTATTGATTTGTAGTAAACTAGAGACATATGTAAAAAACATTTCTGAAGAAATATAATGTTAATTCTGTCTCTAAGAATTTCAAATTTTGGGTGGAAGTTGAGTATAGGGTACTATTTTAGTATAACAGTCCAAAAATGTTTGGGGTATAACTTTCAGACTACTAAACCAAATTGAATGATCTTGGTGTCATTAGAAACTTAAGAGATAGGAGAAAAATTTTGTTGGAGAAAGTATTGCTAAATAATTTCATTTTCGTTGTTAGATTTATCATGAACAGTAGACCCGAAAATATGTTTTAGGAAAAATATGAATTGACAAAATGAGTCATGAATTTCGATTTTAAGGGTTTTATTGAGGTATAAACCATAAATATAAATTTTACTTATGTGAGTGTGGAAATATGAATGTTTACATGATGAGAATAATAGAGTGATACCCAAGATTATCATGAACATGCATTGTGTATATTTCATATACATACATGTGCATTAACAAACACTTATAATTGTGCAATGGTGTAATATATGTATATTGCTTGATATAGAGGAGCAATTGGAACATCAAGTTCCAGACGTTGCTGGAACTTTGAGGCAATAGCTTCAAGAGCAACCTGTGAGTAAGCTAGATGGTCTCACTTAATTATTTGTTTGCTTAATTTCTGATTTGAATTATTTAGGAATGTGATTTGATCGTTGAATTCTAGACACTGAAGGTCCGAGAGTTGTGATGCATGAATGCAATATTTAATTGCTACTTGTATTTGAACATGAAGAAATAAGTGCTTCTAAACGTGATCTCTGAATGCCCGACCAAGGTCTGAAGATCAATGTGAATATGATTGATTGAAAATATAAGAATATGAAGCATTCCAATATATGAATGCATGAAAGATAAAGGCAGTTGTGAGCGGAGTTGCCGGTATAAAAAACTTAAAGCTCAGACTGTAATAAAAGCTTAAGGTTTGGTTGTGAATGTACTCGGTATCCACTAAAGGATAAGGGACATCATCTGATATAGCCCGGTATCTACTAAGGGATATGGGTTAGATAAAAAGGCACTCGGTCATAACGAAAATAATAAATGAAAGTGAGTCTCATGTGCATTGCATTTATAATTGATATGTGTACTTTGTATGAATGAAATATCTTATATGATTGTTCTGAAAGTGATATGTGATGCTCCATGCAAAAATGCAAAGATGTGAATTATATGTTACGTGTATTGATGTGTTGCATTTATTGAGTGAACCATCGATGATGGTTACCTCATTCTCAAAACTCACCCAAAATTGTACATTGACATTTGAGAATCGAGGGAGGACTTTAGCTTCCGAGAGATGTTACAAGAAGTATAGTCTTGTACTTTTGGGAGGAAGAAGAAATGGCTTAAAGGTTGGTCAGCTAGGATTGGAAAGATTAGATAGACTTTTTGTATAATTTCATCTTTCATGTAGTGTATTTTTGTGTTAGGCTTGATATTGTACGTACTTTTATGTTATTGGAAACTTTCGATGTACCAGTATGGATATGGAAAGCTACTTTGTAAATTTGGCTTTCATGAAATGAAATGAGGAATTCAGTTTGGATTTTTATTTAAAAAAATTTGGTGACTTTTTTATATATAATAGTTGATTCCATGACTTGTTGGATATATTGCCATGTTATAAAGTGAAGGTGACACAATTAAGCCATTATTATAGATAATATACTAGAATGTCCATAGGGCGTTCTGGTATGTAATTTATGGTGATGGAGTGTTACAATTTTGGTACCAGAGCATGTCTTGGCATCTATAGGGACATATAGGAATTTTAAACATGAAATATCGTGAGAAATGTGGATAATGATTGAAGTTATTGTTTATTATAGGTCAACCTCCACAGTGATCAAGTGGGACAATCAGCTGACCTAGGATTTGTAGGAGCCAGCAGAGAGTCTTCGGTACCTCGACCTGAGGAAATGCCTCTTAGAGTTCTCGAGAGAAGGGAGAGGAGGTATGATAGGCTACAGAAGTAGAGGGTATTGGACTTCTATCGAAGTACAGACCCTGTGGAGGTCAAGGCATAGCTAGAAAGGACAAAGAGGGTTTTTGATCAAATGGACTGCGAGCCGGATGAAAAGTTTGACTATACAGTGTCCTTACTATAAGGCCTAACTTACTAGTGGTGGAAGACTGCTCCACGCAGTACCACCAGTCCTTGGAACCTAAAGTGGGAAGACTTTTTGAGGGTCTTAAAGGAGAACTACATACCCAAGGTATACTTCGATAGGAAGATGGAAGAGTTTCTGGGTTTAAAGCAAGGTAGGATGTTAGTGGCAGAATCTGAGATTCAATTCAATAAGTTGTTGGGGGTATGCTACTACCTTGATTCCTACAGAAGAAGACAAGTGTAGGAGATTTGAAAATGGGTTGAACATGGAGATTAGACAAGGTTAGCAATCACTAACCTAAGCATTTTTACTGAGTTGAGGGCTGCCTCGATAAAAAATGAGCAGCTACTGAGAGAGGGACAAGTAGAGTTAGAGCAAGGGTCTAGATTGAAGAGGTCCAGTGAGATTCAGAGTAGTTCTGGTAGAAGATTCAGTAAGTGCCAGAACCGAGCTTTCAGACCACCAGTTGGATTAAGATAGTTGGGATTTAAACAGAGGGGTGGCTTTATACAATCTAGTAGTGGAAGAGGTACAACACAGAGTCAGTTACCCCCTTGTGAGCACTGTGGGAAGAAGCACAGTGGTGAGTGCTAGACTTTATCCAGAGTATGTTTTTGACATGGCTCTCTATAGCACAGAATTAGAGATTGCCTTGTAATTGTTGGAGGTCAATCTGGTATGAGAGGGGGATCAGTAAGTGAAGCTACTATTCAGCAGAGCCCAGGTAATGGGTCCGGATAGAGAAGCCGTGGCAGAGGTAGAGTGAGCTATAGGAGTCTTTTTTTCAGGACTGAGGTGTGGAGTAGTCGACCACAGTTTCAGGCTCGAATCTATGTCATGACTAGACAGGAGGCACAAGACTCTCCAGATGTTGTTGCAGGTGTATTACTTATTTACGATCATAAAGCATTTGCATTGCTAGATCCAGGATCCATGCATTCCTTTATTTCACTGCATTTGGCATCTAGGTTGCATTGTGATAGAGAGCTATTATAGTATGGATTAGAGGTGAGTACACCGATAGGTAGTACTATAGTAATAGAAGAAGTCTGCAGGAAATGCTTGATTTAAATTGATCAAGTAGAATTGGAGGTAGACTTGACTATACTACAGCTAAGAGAGATAGGTATCATCCTAGGCATGGATTGGCTCACTCATAGGGCTATCATGAATTGCTATACTAAAGAGGTGGTATTAGAATCTCCTAATCAGCCGAGAGCAGTTTTCAGAGGAATTAGTCAAGCAGTGCCAGCCAGGTTGATATCATTTATGAGTGCATTGAGGATGATCCAAGGTGGATGTGAGGTCTATCTAGCCCACGTCATCGATACATGAGTTGAGCAGAAGGTACAAGACATTCTTGTGGTTAGGGAATTTCTGGATGTATTTCCCACCGAGTTATCTGGTTTACCTCCAGATCGGGAAATAGAGTTCACGATTGACTTAGTTCTAGGTGTTGCTCCTATATCCGTTCCCCATATAGGATGGCACCTAAGGAACTAAAGGAGTTAAAGGCTTAGCTACAGGAGTTGCTGGAAAAGGCTTTCATTACACCCAATGCCTAGCTCCAGTTTTGTTTATAAAGAAGAAGGATGGGTCTTTGAGGTTATGCATCGATTATAGGCAATTGAATTGGGAGACAATGAAGGGCAAGTACCCGTCACCTAGAATTGATGATTTGCTTTATCAGTTACAGGGAGCTTAAGTTTTTACTAAGTTGGATTTGAGATCGGGGTACTATCAGTTGAGGATAATAGAGGCTACTGTACCTAAAAGTGCATTTAGGAGCAGGTATGGGCACTTCGAGTTTTTGGTAACGCTATTTAGGTTTAACTAATGCCCCAAAAACGTTTATGGTCTTGATGAATAAGATGTCTTAGCCCTAGCTGGACCACTTTTTGAAAGTGTTTATCGATGATATTTTGGGGTATTCAAAGAATAGAGAAGAACATACCAAACATTTGAGGGTAGTACTGCAGATTATGAGGGAGAAATAGTTGTATGCCAAATTTAGTATGTGTGAATTTGGGCTAGATCAAGTAGTGTTTTTGGGGCATATAGTGATTGGATAAGACATACATGTAGATCTAAAGAAGATAGAGGCAGTGATGAATTTAGAAGTTCCGAGAAATGTATCAAAAATCTGAAGCTTCCTAGGATTAGCCAGATATTACCGAAGGTTTGTCGAGGGGTTTTTTTTGATCTCAGCCCATCTTACAAAACTTTTGAGGAAGAATGTAGTATTCAGATGGAATGAGGAAGGTCAGAAGAGCTTTGAGGGGTTGAAGCATCGATTGACTACAGCACTGGTGTTGACTATTCCATCGGGGACTAGAAGATATGTGATATATAGTGATGCCTCGCATCAAAGATTAGGATATGTATTGATGCAGTATGGTAAGGTGATCGCCTATGCATCGAAACAATTAAGGTCTTACGAGATTAACTATCCGGTACATGATTTAGAGCTTACTGCAGTTGTCTTTGCTCTAAAAGTATAGAGACATTGTCTATATGGAGAGACATTTCAAATTTACATTGATCGTAAGAGCTTGAAATATCTATTGAGTCTAAAAGAGTTAAACATGAGACAGAGAAAATGGATTAAGTTATTAAAGGATTATGACTGCACTATTGAGTAGCACTTGGGGAAAGCTAATGAAGTGGTTGATGCTTTGAGCAGGAAGTCTAATACCAGTGTCGCTTAAATTCAGTTACTAAGGTTACCAAACTTGATTCATTTGAGAGTTTTGAATGTGGAGTTAAATCTAGAGCATAATGAAGCACTGATAGTCACACTAAAGTTGAGACCGATGCTGCATGATAGAATCAGAAAAGTCTAAAGGAAAGATCCTAATATAGTGAAGTTTATAGAGAAAGTGAAGATAAATTCGGATTCTGAGTTTGAGTTGAGGGATGAGACATTGTAGTTGAAACAAAAGCTGTGTGTGCCTAATGTGGAGGATCTAAGGAAATAAATTTTAGAGGAAGCTTATATGGCCGCCTATGCTATGCATCCTAGTACTACCAAGATGTATAACACGCTGAAGTAACATTTTTGGTAGCCTGGAATGAAGAAGCAAGTGGTGAAGTATATTTCTAAATGTATGACATGCCAGCAGGTTAAGGCTGAGCATCAGGCTCCAATAAGAAAGCTACATTTGTTGCCTATTCCGGAGTGGAAATGGGAATGAATTACCATGGATTTTATTATAGGGTTACGTAAAACACCAAGGTAGAATGATGCTATATGGTTTATAGTGGACCGATTGACTATGTCGACCCATTTCTTACTAGTGAGAGAGAATAACTCACTATATCAGTTAGCCCAAAGATATATGAATGAAGCAGTTAGACTGCATAGGGTTCCAGTGTCTATTGTATTAGACAGGGATCCTAGATTCACTTTGAGATTTTGGAAGATTTTGCAGTCAGCTATGGGCACAAAGTTGAACTTCAGTATGACATTTCATCCTCAAATAGATGGATAGAGTGAGATGACAATCAAGACTATTGAGGATATGCTTAGAGCATGTGTATTGGAGTTTCAAGGAGCTTGGGATTAGTTTATGGCTTTGATTGAGTTTGCATACAATAACCACCATCACAGTAGTATTGAAATGGTACCATACAATGTATTACATGGAAGAAAGTGTCGATCACCTTTGTATTGGGATGAAGAGGGCTTAAGAATAGTTGAAGGCCCGAAATTGATTCAGGATACTATGAACAAGGTGAAATTGATCCAAAGCCAAATTAAAGTGGCTCAAGATAGATAGAAGAGTTATGTGGATCAACATTGACGGGATATGGAAGACAGTGTAGGAGATAGAGTGTTCCTGAGAGTGTCACATGGAGAGGAGTATTGAGATTCGCTAAAAAGGGCAAGTTAAGCCCTAGGTACGTTGGTCTTTATAAGATTATTCAGAGAATAGGATTTTTGGCATATAAGTTAGCTTTACCAAATGAGATGTCTCAATTACATAATGTGTTTCATGTGAATATGCTCTGAAGTTGCAGATTGGATCCAACACATGTGATACTGACTCAAAAGATTGAGGTTGCTAATAATTTAAGCTATGTTGAGGAGCTGATCAAGATAGTGAGATCTCCGATCAAGCAGTTGAGGAACTGAGTCATTCCATTGGTGAAAGTCCTTTGGAGGAATCACTCAACTGAGGAAGCAACTTGGGAAATAGGAGAGCATATGAGGAGGTAATATCCCCACCTGTTTGAACAATCAGGTAAAAATTTCGAGGACAAAATTTCTTTTAAGGAGGGGAGAGTTGTAACATCTCATTACCCATGTTAAAGCTAGAATAGTAAATATGAGAGATTATTGAGGGATTAGAAAATGCATTTCATGTTCATGCATAATATGACATATACATACACATGAATATAGGTATTTTTGCATGTGAAAATGATTGTACATACATTCATCAATAGAGTTGTTGGATTATGAAACAAAAATGGTGATTTATTGACATTTCATAATCATAAGAAAAATAGACATTTTTCATGTTCACTGTGAATGTAGTATGAAGATGTATATTTGTTGAATGTTCGGTTTTGATGATCAATATGTGATAAAGTAGTGTTGAAATGATTTTTGGAGTTGAAAGATCAATAAAAAGGTGTCTGAGAAGAGTGCAGAAATTCATTTAAGTTGATATATATATATATATATATAATCTGTTTTTACTGTTGATGTACGTAAATTACTTAGGTGTTTTGATATGACCTGAAATGAGTATTTATGAATGAATTTAGAGTTTAGAAATAGGTGTATGGTGATGTATTGAGATGAGAAAGATTGATTAAAATGAAAATTCGAGGAAGAAATGAAGAAAATACAAAAAGATAAAAATGCAAAAAAATGAAAGAAGAAATACAGAAAAATGTAAATGAGATGTGTGAATGAAATTTCTCCTTTGATGTTTGTGTTTTAATCTTGGGATTTGATTTGTGTATGATTATGTTAAGTTAAAGGAGGTTAAAGAAAATGGGGTTAATATGAGTTAGAGATGATGGTTTAAGAAAGAAAAGAAGAAGAAGAAGAGAGGAAGAGCTGCAATTCGGAAGAAAAAGAAAGAAGAAAATATACAGGTTGCAATCATGCTATTGAAGTAAGAGGGAAGTCACCATTGTGCCTCAACACGATCACCACTTTGCTGAGGAATGAAAAAAGTCACGATTGTGCACTTGCACGATCGAGACTCTAAAGCTTAAAAAAAAAATAAAGGGGTTGTTTCAAACATCCTTTGATCTTTTGTCCATATCTTTTTCTCCCTACCTCCAAATGACCTGGGATTTAAACCAACAGATTCAAAACACGATGTTTTACATATCCATAAAAAAATATAACCATATGAAATCATTTTTGAGGGATTGAGTGATAAATTTGAGACAAAATTGATGAGGAGTTCTAGAATTTCATAACTGGGGTATTTTCACTGAACATGCTTCTGCATTTGGACATTATATTGATCTATATGTATCCAAATGGAATGATTCTTGATTTTGAATGAAATGGAGACATAGATAACAAAATTGTCTGAAGAAATATAATGTTAATTCTGTCTCTAATAATTTCAAATTTTGGGTGGAAGTTGAGTATAGGGTACTGTTTTAGTATAAGAATAGTCCAAAAATGTTTGGAGTATAACTTTCAGAGTACTAAACCAAATTGAATGATCTTGGTGTCATTAGAAATTTAAAAGATAAGAAAACAATTTTATAGAAGAAAGTATTGCCAAATTATTTCATTTTCGTGGTTAGATTTATCATGGACAGTAGACTCGAAAGTATGTTTTAGGAAAAATATGAATTGACGAAATGAGTCATGAATTTCGATTTTAAGGGTTTTATTGAGGTATAAACCATAAATATAAATGATACTTATGTGTGTTTGAAAATATGAATGTTTATATGATGAGAATAATAGAGTGATACCCGGGATTGTCATGAGCATGCATTGTACATATTTCATATACATACATATGCATTAACAAACACTTATAATTGTTCAATAGTGTAATATGTGTATATTGATTAATATAGAGGAGCAATTGGAACGTAAACTTCCAAACGTTGTTGGAACTTCAAGACAATAGATTTAGATGCAACCTGTGAGTAAGCTAGACAGTCTCACTTAATCATTTGCTTACTTAATTTCTGATTTGAATTATCTAGGAATGTGATTTGATTGTTGAATTTCAGACACTAAAGGTACGAGAGTTGTGATGCATGAATGCAATATTGAAGTGCTAATTGTATGTGAACATGAAGAAATAAGTGCTTCTAAACATGATCTCTGAATGTCAGACTAAGGTTCGAAGAAAAATTTGAATATGATTGATTGAAAATATGAGAATGTGAAGCATTCCAATATATAAATGCATGAAAGATAAAGGCAGTTGAGACCGGAGTAGTTGGTGTAAAGAGCTTAATGTTTAGACTATGATAAGAGCCTTAGGCTTGGTTATGAATGTACTTAGTATCCACTAAAGGATATAGGACATCATCTAATATAGCCTAGTATCCATTAAGGGATATGGGCTAGATAAAAAGGTACTTAGTCACAATGAAAATAATAAATGAAAGTGAGTCTTATGTGTATTGCATTTATAATTGATATGTGTACTTTTTATGGATGAAATATCTTATATGATCATTCTGAAAATGACATGTGATGCTCCATGCAAAAATGAAAAGATGTGAATTATATGTTACGTGTATTGACATGTTGCATGAATTGAGTGAACCATCGATGATGGTTACCTCATTGAGTTTGCAAAACTCACCCAAAATTGCACATTGACATTTCAGGGCTGAGAGAGGATTTTAGCTTCTGAGAGATGCTACAAGAAGTATAGTCTTATACTTTTGGGAGGAAGAAGAAATGACTCAAAAGTCTATCAATTGGGATTGGAAAGATTAGATAGACTTTTTGTGTAATTTCCTCTTTCATGTAGCGTATTTTCGTATTAGGCCTGATATTGTACGTACTCTTATGTTATTGGAAACTTTCGATATACTAGTATGGATATGGAAAGATGCTTTGTAAATTTGATTTTTATGAAATGAAATGAGGAATATAGTTTGGATTTTGATTTAAAAAAATTTGGTGACTTTTATATATACAATAGTTGATGCCATGACTTGTCGGCTGTATTGCTACGTTATAAAGTGAAGGTGAGATAGTTAATACGCCATTATTATATATTATATTCTAGAATGTCCACAGGGCATTCCAGTATGTAATTTATGGTAATGGAGTGTTACATAACTGCCTTTAGTTGATCATGCATTTCAATGTAATGAGATGCATGAATTCATATATACAATCAATCACTTTTATTCAGTACGCGTTCACCTTTCATTTTTTATCATATAATAGTCCGACATTCGATAATCTTGTTAAGTACAATTATTTCTTTCTCATTCACATTCAATCATGAACACTTCCAATGTGAATTCAATTCTTAACTACTCAGACTATTAATGTATGAAGCTATTTATCAATCACATCATTAACAGTTCAATACAAAAATTTAAACAGAAAAAATCAATTAATGTGAGACCATTTTGGGTCATCATAGTACGCTCCAGATTTAGCCATTGTCTTCATGATTCGGAAACGTCTGGGCGGTGATTTTCAATCTTATGTATCTATCTTCAAGAAATACACATATTTTACACACATTACTAATTTAATCAATCACATAAGTATTCAATCATATACATACTTATATCTGTTATGTACAATGTATACTCAAATGACTATAATTTGGGTATATATCGTTAAATCACAAGACTTGATCGTTCTATCATTGTCACTTAGATATAACTAATTTACACTTAGGCTAATACCTCAAGTATACTTGATTGTTCTAATCTCATAATTCATATATTCATCAATCACATAGTCTCTAATCCTTTTTTCTAACATTATAATAATCACATAAGATTCAATTTCTCAATCATTCTTACTTAATTCACATTATTCGTCTCCCTT
>JAOSBO010000009.1:20133149-20156142 GCA_027563915.1 Erythroxylum rotundifolium | reverse complement strand
AACTGATTGCTTAGCAATTTTAGGAGGTGTGAATTTAGTAATTTGACCTAGTCCTTGTGGATCGACACTTGATTATTACAACTAAACCTGTGCACTTGCAGAACCATATCATGAAGACAAATATTCCTTTATCTTGTCGAATGCTTGCTGGTGTCTGTCCTCCCACCGAAAATCTTCTTCTTTCTTCAATTTGAGCAGCTCTGAAAAGACCTTGGTCTTGCCTGCCAAGTTAGAGATGAACCTCCTTAAGTAATTAACTTGACCCAGGAACCTTTGTAGTTCCTTTTTATTTTTAGGCGGCGCTGTCTGTGCGATCGCCTTAGCCTTGTTGTCGTCTATCTCCACACCCCTTTGATGGACCAGGAATCCGAGAAAATTTTCGGCTCTAACTCCAAAGGCACACTTCAGTGGATTGAGCTTGAGCTGGTGTCTCCTTAGTCTCTCGAATCCCTGCCTGAGATATTCTACGTGGTCACCCTATCTTTTGGACTTGATGACCACGTCGTCGATGTAGACTTCGACAATTTTTCCAATAATATCGTAGAAAATGAGGTTCATGGCTCTTTGGTAAGTAGCTCCAACGTTCTTCAACCCAAAAGGCATCATGACCCACTTGAACGTACCAATTGCCCCTAGACACCGGAACGCTATCTTATGAATATCGTCCTCAACGATTTTGATTTGATTATAGCCAGCAAAACAATCCCAGAATGTTATCATTTCATGGTTGGCTATGGCATCAATAAGCATGTCACTGACCGACATTACAGACACATCCTTGGGTGTGGCGGCATTTAAGTCCTGGAAATCTACATATACCCTAATCTTTCCGTTTTTCTTGACTACAGGAATTATATTCGCCAGCCACTTGGTATACTTAGCTAGTCTAATAAAACCTACTTTGAGGAGCCTCTCTATTTCTTCTTTCACCTTCATCTCGACTTCCTTCGACATCCTCCTGGGTGGTTGCTGAAAAGGACGAAATTCAGGTTTGATGAGCAGTCGGTGTTCTACTAAACTCTGACTTAACCCTGAAATATCCTTGTAATCCCATGTAAAACAATCTTTGTACTCATGGAGCAGCCCGATTATCTCTTCACGTAGTTCTTTACTAATGAGGCCACTGATGTACGTCACTTTAGGATCCTCGGCAGTATTCAGGTTGATTTCTTCTAGGGGGTCCTTCACTTGGAGTCTTTCATCTTCGATTTTAGGTGGCGCACCTTGTAGCTCCTCTAGATTTATGTCATCTCTTACTATTTCTGAGATCTCTCCTTCGTACACGAACTCTGTCCCGAACATCTCAATCTCATGGTTGATCACCATTTGTTTCTTGGTTTGCTGCAAAATTGCTTCCCGGGTGACCCTTGTAGCCACTGGCCACTCATCTTTACTTCCTTGGACTATCATTGGCCTTACTGGCCAGTGTCTCCTTTCATCGGCCTATGGGGCCTGATGCTTTTTTCTTTCTTGTTGATACTACTTGTTTGGAGTAGCAGATGCTTGTCTTTGGCGAATTTCATCAGTGTAGGCCTACCCTCTTTGTCCGATCCTTCAAATGTAATTGGTGTAATGTCTCCACGGTAGTAGCAAGCGTCTACCACATTGACTTTAGCACTGAAAGGGTTACTATCTGCCTTAACTATTTCCACATTGTTACTATTTCAGAACAATAAAAATTGGTGAAGAGAGGACGGTACACACATGTTCGCATGAATCCAGTCTTTATCGAGAAGCAACTTGTAACTCGCATTGTTGTTGATTACAAAGAAGGCAGACACACTCGTCTTGCTCCCAACCATGATTTGTAGTGGAACTACTCCTAAAGTCCTTGCTACATCCCCAGTCATCGCAGTCACCACTAGGTCTGTAGCGATGATGTCTTCTTCCCTTTTCCCGAGTCCTAACAACACTTTCAGAGGGATCACGTTTATAGCTGCCCCATTGTCCACCAAGACCCGGTTCAGTGGTCATCCATTGACGCAGGCCCGTATGTACAGCGGTTTAGTGTGATTCACAGTCAACGACTTTTCGAACGTCAGAGCTTTGCTCTCCTCATTGTCCTGCATTTCTTTTGAGAACTTCTCCGCTGGACTTTTTCCTTCTTCTGCAGCCGACACCTTCCCTTCCTCTGTAGGCCTATCTTTCGTCTTGTTATCAGGATAGACCCGACAAAAAATGGTTGGTAATAACACTGACGCGACACCCAGGTAATACATGGGGACTTCACCATCATTGAAGTGGCCGTCTTCCTGGTCTTCAATATCACCATCCTCGGTTGTCTTTCTTCTGAACTTGTTCCTCTGAATCTCTCCATCACAGTGCTCGACCATCTTCTTAGTCATGTTGACTAACCCCTTCCCTTTGATGAGTATCTCTTGTTTTTCCGCCAAGTGAGCTATGGTCTGCATCTGAAGTCTCACCTCCAGTTCTTCCTTTTCCCAGAATAATCTCTCGGTCAACTTTTTGCGCTGTAACCTTCTTTTTTTTGTTTTAGCATTTCTCTGAGCGGCAGAAAGTTCTTCCTTTTTATCCTTCCTTTTGCTTTCCACCCGAATCCACTCTCCAGTTGTTCTGGGCATTGGTCGCTTGACAAATTTCGGGTGACCACTAGTATCGATGGCTGGCTGGTCACCAGCTTTGTTGTTATTTTCGGTGACCTGTCTACCGAACCTTTCTAATGCACTAATTCTTCCTTTAGACGTAATGGTGAGGTCGTCTTCCCCTTTCCACGTGTTTGACTTTTTAGGCCTCCACACATGGTTCGTATGATCTTCCTTCCACTTTTGGTTGAGCCAACTCCTCACATCGATACTTGCTAAATTCACTGACCCCACTGATAATGGGTTCTTGTCGATGAGCATTGCCTCCTCTGGGAATTTGAGGATCTTTCTATTGATGCGATCTTGAATCACGTTCTTAAAGGCCGAACACATGTTGGTAGAATGAGTCCACGCATTGTGATATTTGCAATACTCTTTGGCCTTCATCTCTTCCTTGGTGGGTAGAACGTGGTCTTCCGGCAAGGAAATAAAGTCAATCTTTATAAGATAATAAAATTTTTTTGATGTCTTACTCACATTGAACGTGCACCTATTCCCCCTCTTATCACTGTTTTGTTGCACGCCAGGAGGCGTCTTTGCTAGGTGTGGGCATACTATGCTTCCAGTATCTGATACGACAGCTATGGAGACCTCTACTTCAGCATTGTGAACTTCCTTGAAATAGGCCCCCACGGCTTGCTTTTTGAGCTTATGGTCTTCTTTAAGTAGCTCTTCGTATTCGGTTACCTTTATGGCCAACTCGAAAAAGTCTCTAAAATCCATCCCTTGAAACTTTTTCCTCAACTCCAGGTCCAGACCCTTTTGAGCCATCTTCATGAACTTGATTTCTGGGATGTTAATGCTACACTTGTTTCTCATCCTCTTGAACCTGGCAATGAAGTCATTTGCTCTTTCTCCAACGCGCTAAGTGAGCCTGGACAAGTCCGCAATATTGACTTTGGGCTCACTCCTGTAAAACTGGGCGTGGAAGACTCTCGTCATATCTGCCCAGCCGAACACGGAGTCCCTCGGCAGTGACACATACCAAGAGAAAGTAGCTCCGGTTAACGAATTCAGGAACAACTTCAAAAGTAGATACTAATAACTGTCATAATTAGAGAATTCCGAGCATTGAGTAGTGAACCCCGTTATATGCTCGATGGAAGACTGCCCGTCTTCCCTGGAAAACAACGTGAAGTCTGGGATTTTTATAGCCCTGGGAAAAGCTACTATGTCTATGAATTCAGGATAAAGTTTCCCGAACTCTGTTCGGACGATCTGATTGAATCCAGGGCCATATAATTCCTGGGCAATCTCTCGAAGTGCGTCCCTGGTCATCGGATCGATCATCTGAGTGTTCTACCCGTGCATTGCTTGGCCCATGGTCACCGACAGTTGGATAGCCTGGTGACTCGTATTCCTTGGGAGTGCCTGCATCTGATTGGTCACCAGACTCCTATTGCTCCCTGAGCTCATTCCTTCTTCATAGAGGTGAGGTTGAGTCGACGGTCTAGTGTGGCTGTGGAATTGGAAAAGGGTCTTGTGGTTGATGGACACTGGACGCATGGCAGCACTTGGTGTCTCATTCGTCCTGTGTGGTAGCTGGTAAATGGTCACCAGCTGTTTCTCCTTGTTGGGGCTATCAATCCTAGTGGACTGCCCCCCGAGCGTTTTCATGGGAGAAGTTTCTCCCAACTTAGCCGCCTTGACTGGCGATCCTTCACCTCCAGTTGGGGTGACCTTAGACGCCATTATTTGGTTCTACGCGGCCATCGGTAACTTGCTGGCCTGCGATTCAGCCTGGCGCAACGCCTTGCTTGTTTCTACCCTGCCTATGCCTTTGTCTTTCTCTGGCATGACAGATCCAGTGACTGTAGCTAAAATCTCTTTTTGGTTGCTACCCATAGTGTCCAAAAGAGTTGTCGACTTTTCTATGGCCTCCAAAACCTTTGTTAAAAGGATCTTAATGTTGCTTGATCGACTCAGCTCAAGAGGCAGAGGTTGGTCTTCTAGCGTTGCTGTTGCAACGTTTTCTATATCATGGCATCCACCGGGGGAAACATCAGTACTCTTACTAGATCTTGTTCTCGTCATTATGAGCGTCCCACCGGGCGTGCCAAAAATGTGTTTGACCTTTATTTGACTAAAGGACAACACGTAGCCCTTTGTTCGGTTAATGAATGAATTCCAAGCGTGCCAGGAAATTAAAGTGTTTCCAAACTAGGAAAAATAAAAAAAATTGTTGCGCCTCGTAATCTGACTGAAATTTAAAAACAACTGTGTATTGCTAGAAAAGGGATAGGATTTTAACAGAAAGTACTTTGCTTCAATGGTAAACAAATCGGCAAAAACGCAATGACTAAAAGATTGAAAGAAATAGCTAATGATAATTGAAAAAGGAAAGGGCTAGGCTAAGGAAAAATAAATTGATTGCCGAAAATAAAGAGCTAAAGAATTCAAGAATTTTGCTGGGATGCCAGGCTTTTGATTTGTCAGATGTTGGATCCTTTTTTCTTCTTCAAAGCTCCTATTTATAGCCACTGATGACGAGTGTCCTGCTGCAATTACACTTGCCATCTTGATAAAATTTTATCTCATTAGATAAGGGTAAAGTTCAAATAATCCTTATCTTATCCGTTGAAGATTAAGTTGGCTGGTATCCTTCATCTTATCCTTTCTTTAACTTTGAACTCCTAGACTCTCAATCCAAATCCAACTCTACTACCTCCTCTCCTGCTGGACACCGAATTCTAATGGGCCAAGACTAGTGTCTGAACTTTGAACCATTAATTTTCTTTGGACTTCGAATTTTCAGCTCAAAACGGTGGTGTAAACAACCATATTATCATATTCAACACAAAACATACCAACACATCCTTGAATGCACTTCCATTAATGTGCACGACAAGTTTGTATGGAGTATTATCTGATATTTCTAAAACCAACCAGTACATTCATTTCCGACTTACACAAGCTCACTCTGTCCAAAACCTGTTTGCATTATCACGAGTTAAAGTATTGGTGGATTAGTGGATGATCCACTTATTATTCGCCTTCTTTTTAGCATTTCTCGAAGCATATGATCACTCCATTTTTCAAAATCTGAAAAATAGAGATCACTGGCAAACTTGTTATTGTCCTCCTAATTTCCCCTGTATTGGCTGGCATTCACTGTCCCGGGAAATTCCATGCAATTCTCTTTTCTTGTCTTTTCTCTTTTGGGAGAGCTGAAAATTACTGATAGATCACGACCCTTGATTTTTCAAAAAGTCTATAACATAATGAGTAGGGTTGACATAGTTGACACTACGTAATGATACATCAGATTGACATAGGTGACCTAACCATAGAATTTGGGTCCTATTACTAGATCCTCCGTTTCTTTTCTCTTAAAAGGCTGTAACTCGCATGCTAAAAGTACAATTACTGTCAACTTATCCTATTAGTCTTCCGCAAACGCAGGATTACCACTTTCAAAGTGGTCTAATTGATGGTACAGGATTCTTCAAAAAGAAATGTTTAGTTTTCGAAGTCAAGACCAGAAGCAAGGATTGATCGTATTCTTAAGATTTTTTAAGAATTTATTAAAAAGCAAGTGTAGAAACGCTTGAATTTATTAATATTAATTTAATTTAGTTTATTATTTAATTTTAAATTGTGTGTGAAATTATTATCTTATTTTGTGACATGAAAAGTTGATTTGATATGCACCTAAAACCAGTAAATGTGAATTCTATCTTACAAAAACAATGCAAGGTTAGTACTTCTTAAAGTCAAGCCACATACTCCCTTTGAAGTCATTTTCTCATTCTATATTATGAACCAAAGATCATGCTATTATCATACTCCAAATGCAGTTCATTAAGTAGCCAACCCAATTAATCATGTCATTATCGAGATAGAAATAACTGAGCAGAATCAGTTGATGACTGTTGTGAGAAAGTTTGAGAATCAAAGATAAGCTATCTTCGTGACCAAGTTCTCTCAAACTTGTAGTGGAAGAGTGCGAGTACTCTTGGTTATCATGCTTTACTTTGCCCACAAAGTAGCAAGTGAAAGTTGGCCACTCCTAGTGCCACTACACCTCACTATTTGGACTTTATTCAGTTTATTATAAGTTAAATATTCACGGCCACTTATAAATCTGGATGAACTTTTCTAAACGTGTTCATTCGGTCATTATCATGACTCTGTTAACACTGATGCAACCGAACGCAACCACGGCACAAATCTTGTTATATTTATTATCTTTTAGATATATATTGAGTAAAACTTCGAATATATTATATACAGATGCAAATTATGACTTCAAATCACACAACAACCCAAGCAATAGGCTCAATGGTAATTTGGAACGGCTCGAACTCAAGACATGAATAAGAAAGATTGAAGAAAAGTCTTCGGGAACATAAGGCGGTATATAATGTATGATCCCATTAACATCCAAGTTTCTCACTAGAATTTGACATATATATATATATATATAGAAACGCAAATTCTAATAAATGTAAATAATGTTAATTTCTATCATAATAAATTTTTATTTTCAAAATCGATATTATTTCAAGGATATTTATTGTAAGTATTTCATTTTAAGCATATTAAGTATGATATACCTAATTTTTCTATTAAATAATTCTTAAATTGGTGAATCAATTTATTTTATTGTAATGGTGATTTAAAACTAATAAATTAATATTTTACATAATTATTTATTTTGATCTTGCTAGTAAAAATCTAATCACTATTAAATATTCGTATTTTATGGTTCAATTAAAAGTTTTTGATATTATCTTAAAAGATAATATTTAACGACAAAAAATTTGAATTTGTAAATTATTGTTTTATATTATTAATGTTTAAAAGTGACTCAAACTTTTAACTTGTAAAACGTTAAGCTTTTATTAGAATATTTTACATAAATGCATAAGAAAAAAATAATATGTATTTTAGAAAATGGATTTGATTTCAAATGTACTATAGATATTATCTAAAATCACTTTGACAATATTTGATTTGTTATTAATTTTATGTTTACTACATGCACAAAGACCTATACATGAAAAATATTTAAACAAATATTTTTTGTTTCTATCCACACACATATAACAATAATTAATACGATATTAATGCATTAAACTTTTTTAATTTATGTTTCGTATCTGCAGAATATTTATATAAATAATATTAAATGTGTATATATTAGTTTATAAAAATCTTAAAGATAATTTTTTGCTTTATTAATCATAATGTATAAATATTTAACAAAAGGTTAATTGCCACAAAAAATTTAAACTTTGTAACAAGAAGTAAAAAGAAGGTCACGGTGGACAATAATCAGGATGTTGAATTAGAGACAGGAAACCAGCTCGATAACAAGACAAATGGAGAGTTAGTTATGCACAAGGGACATGTGGCATCCAATCCTGAAATCAAGGGGGTCAGAAGGAGCAACAGAGTGAGAGTATCAAATTCTCAATGGAAGGACTTTGTGGAGTAGGCTGAGAGAGTTCATTATAGCTCAACAATGGAGATTGATCCGAATTCTATCTATCATTCTTGCCATACAATTCTATTATTGCTTAAGTATGGCACTGTTAAATTGGAGTCTTCGGATTTAATTCTTGTTGAACATTATTAAGAGAGGAATTGATTTTCTCTAACCTCGTTCTTTCATTTACTGGTGTTGTTACATTGGTGCTTTCATCAACCATGGCGGAGGTCACACGTTTGAAAGAGATGAATACTGAAACACAATTGAAAGAGATGAATACTGAGATCAAGAAATTGTATGAGCTTATTGAACAAAAAAATGCCTAACAACACACGTTCACGATGCAAATGGCTGAGGAAATGAAACTTCAGATTGACACATTCCGTTTGACCCTGGAATCTTTCATGCAGAATCATCAACGTTCTCCTACCCATGGCTTAGGCTCAACCTTGGACCTGCAGCAGAATGCTCGTCACTCTTCTCTTCTCAAGAAATGGAATTTTGATTTCCCTCGTTTTGATGTTAGTAATGCTCTAGAGTGGATCTTTAGTGCCAATCAATTTTTTTGATTACTATAATACTCCTGATATGGAAAGAATTGTGGTAGCTGCTATGCACATAGACAAGGGAGCAGTTTCCTAGCTCCAAATGAGGTAGAGGAATAAGCTATTTCAATCATGGCATAACTTGAAACGCATGGTAGAGATTGAATTTGGACCTTCCTTATTTGATTGTCACAAACTAGGCCATGAAGTCTTCAAATGCAACAAACGTTTTAACATTTCCTAGCAACATCCCCAGACCCATTAACCCCCTCAATCCCAATCCTCTCCATCTCACCACCCCCAACATGCCTACCTTGTACATCAACCTTCACCTATAGCTCCACCTGATCCATCTTTCAACCCTACTTAGTTTGTGGAGAGTGCTGCAACTAGTCATATCACAACCGATCTTGGCAATCTATCTCTATATAGTCCCTACAATAGGTCTGATACTCTTACAGTGGGCAATGATAATCATCTTCTTATCACTCACACTAATTCTTCTTTACTTACCTTCAATCACACTTTACCTCTTTCACTGTCTATTATCTTTGAGTTCCCAAAATTTCTAAAATCTACTTAGCATCTCTCAACTAACAAAAGACAATAGTATTATTGTTGAGTTTACTGACTCTTCTTGTGTGTTTAAGGACAAAGTTACAGGGAAGACTATTCTATAGGGATGGCTTAAGGGTGGTCTATAGACCCTCCAATCCACTCCTCCACAGTCTCCATCCACCTCAACAAACATTCAACCTCACAGATCTCATCTTCCCCCCACCTCTGCAGCTTTTCTAACTCATAAAAATATCAATGTGTGGCATGCCTAACTCGGACATCCCAATTCTCTGGTAGTACGTCATGTTATGAAATCAATGAAATTAAATTTCAATCCTACTACTCTTAGTTTCTATGATGCTTGTAAAATGGGCAAACACCACCAATTTCCCTTCTAATCCCATGAAATTACAACTACACAACCTTACAAATAATCCACATTGACCTCTAGGGCCCTAGTTCCATCCCCTTCACTTTTGGACATCGATACTATATCATTTTTATTGACCCCTACACTAGATTCACCTAGATTTATCCCCTAAAACTCAAATCTAACACCCTACCTGATGTGAGCAAGAGCACCGATCGCCATAGAGTTGGCATGAATGATAGAGGCAAGGGAGGAGAGCTAGCTATGCCAATTAGGCCCGTGACCAGAGCTAGGGCCAAGAGACTTAAGGAGACTCTCCATGTGCATGTGGGCTATTGTTTGGAGAGGATGGAACAGTATAAACCTATTGGAGGACAACTCTATGGATCTCAAACCAAATTGATCCATCTAACTCAAATTCTTGGGCTAGATACCCTTGGGACTTGAAGACTTGAATTTATAGGCCAACCATGTGTGGTTTTAACTAGGATGGGCTCACTTATTCGCTTAAACCCATACATTAGACCTTTTTAATTATTTTACATTAATACTTAAAGCTCGAGCACTTATTGTCAGGCCCACGTATAAATAATTTCATTAGGGTCTTTTGTAAGATAGTTGGCTATTATTTTCTTAATTGTGCCATTGACCATCGAGAGGTTTCTTCCTCTTATTCTTGTTTCAACACGAATCAGTAATTCACTTATCAATTTTTCTCAAATTGTGGTGTGTTTGTTTGATTCAACCTTCTTGGTTTTTAGTTCTGATCATCTAGGTTGCTCGAATCACTTACTCATGAGGTCTAGTAGCGATTGAACCTTGCGTATCCTTTTATTTTTATTGAATTTTGAATCTTGTTCTTCCTTGTCCTTTCTTACCAAAACTTCCAACATCCACAAATCCATCAATTCGATGCCACCATCATTAGCTTCCAAGGATTTTCTGATAAACCTTCATTGAATCACCTTCATGTGCCCGTCAATTGGTATCAGAACCTTGGTGTGAGATAAATTCTTATTACTTCAAAGCAAAGTTAGGGCTTGTTGGTCACCTATTGGTATTTGAACTGGATAAAAACAAAGCCAAAAAAAACAAAAAAGGGGTAGAAAAATTCAAAAAAATGAAAAAAAGAAATCAAAAAATTGTTTCTTTAGTTTCGAGTTAGAAATCTTTCCTTGTTAATTGTCTTGTGCGAATTGCTTACTTGTTATGAACTATAATTGGCACCTAGCAGCATAATTGTTAAATTCATATTGCAATTTGTTTGAACATACATGCTACTTCTTTGGGATTGTTGATCAGTAGAAACTTGGTTCTGACTTGTGACTTGAGTTTTAAAGGAAATTAAGTGGTAAGAGGCAAGAGTGTGTGAGTGAAATTGAGGGCAAAAGCCATGGTGTATGAAACACGAGGGGAGTGACTTTGACTTGAGCGAAACACATGAGGGAGTGTTGTGAGTTGCTTATTGCTATCATTTATTTTGCAGGAAGAAATTAGTCTATACAATGTCTCAAAAAGGAGGAGAAAATGATGAAAGCCAAATTAGAAAGGTGAATGCTCTCACTTGGAGAGCCATTAAACAGCAGTTCGAGGGGCTCCATCTGACCTGTACTAAAATGAAGGAAACCATGGAGAGGCAAGGTCAACAGATTACGGAGCTCAGATATGGAGGACATGAGGAACCTTAAGCTCGACGTACTGCATTTCGACAGTAAGCACCTCCCTTTTGTCGATCGCCACCACCACATTATTAGGTTGAGGAAGATCAATTTTATGAGGAGGAGGAGGAGTATGGGGAGCATATGTCTAGGAGGGCTAGGAGAAGGAACCACTTAATAGGCGAGATGGAGACCTCAAATCGATTAAGATGCAAATTCCATCCTTCAAGGATAGGAATGATGCTGAGCTTTACTTAAAGTGGGAGAGAAAAGTGGACCTGGTTTTTGAGTGCTACAACTTCTCTAAGGAGAAAAATGTAAAGCTTGCTACTGTTAAGCTCACTGACTATGCTTTGGTAACATTTTGAAGGAGGAATAGAGAGCACCCCATCACTACTTGGGTAGCAATGAAGACGTGCATGAGGAAGTAGTTTGTTCCTTTATATTATTACTAGGAGATGCATCAAAAGCTCTAAAGACTCACATAAGGGTCTAAGTCAGTAGAGGACTACCATAAGGAGATGGAGATAGCTATGATCCGAGCTAATATTAAGGAGGAACCAGAGGCTACTATGGCACATTTCTTGAGTGGGTTAAACCGAGAGATAGCCAATATGGAGGAGTTGTAACATAATGTAGAGATTGAAGACATGGTGAACATGGCCATGAAAGTTAAGATGCAACTCAAGGCTAGACTGACAGTAGGGGGTGGACCAATATCTAGCCATAATTGGAACTCAAAATGGGTTAAAAGAGAGGAGAGATTGAAGGATAAGGGTGTCATCTTCAAGGAGACTCCAAAGAGGCCGACCAAAGGTACACCTATTACCCAAGCATCTTCTAGTAACATTCTAGTGTTACTCGAGCACTCAAAACCCTCCTCACAACAATTGCTTCTCTTATGGCAGCCCCCTCCATGCAATCATCATTATTATCATTTTCATCACATGGTAAGGAGGACGCTTTAGATCAGAGAGAAAACTTATTTCATTCGAGGTGTTTAGTGGAAGGAAAAGTTTGTAATCTGATCATAGATAGGGTTAGTTATACAAATGTAGCTAGTATGACTATGGTCACTAAATTAGGGTTAAAATGTAGGAAGCATCCTTAGCCATGCAAGTTACAATGGTTTAATGACAGTGGTAGGGTGAAAGTGACAAAGTAGGTGTTAGTGTCATTTTTAGTGGGTTGATATGAGGATGAGGTACTTTGTGATGTGATACCTATGCAACTAGGTCATTTATTATTAGGGAGACCATGGCAATTTGATAGGCGTGTAGAGCATGATGGGTACATCAATAGGTACTCCTTTAAATTCAAGGGTAGAAATTTCATCTTGGCACCGTTGTCACCCTATGAGATCTACTTGGGCCAGTTCAAAGCAATGAAAAGTGAGGAGGGTTCAGGTGGTGAGGTTCAAGAAAAAGAAGAGGGAAAAGAGGACCAAAAGAAAATTGAGACTAGCCCAATGGAGAGTAACTGAACAAGTAAGGAAAATAAAGTGAGATGTGCAGGAGAGAAAGTGCAGAGAGAGAAAAGAAGAGTTAGAGAAAAAAAGAAGAAGGTGAACTTGTTTACTAAGGAAAAAGATTTAAGGAGAGTATGTGAAAAGAAAGGAGCACTTATGGTGGTTAGATATAGGGAGTGTTTTATAGTAGAAACTAACCCTAATCAAGATTTACCAAGTACTTTTAAGTCTCTTTTGCAGGAATATGGAGATGTCTTATATGAGGATTTACCTAAAGGGGGTATCAACTATACAGGGTATTGAGCATCAAATTGAGTTCGTGTCCGGAGCTCAAATACCAAACCGACCAGCCTATAGAAGCAATCTTGATAAACAAAAGAGCTTCAAAGGCAAGTGGATGAGCTATTGGAGAAAGGTCATCTGAGGAAAAGCTTGAGTTCGTGTGTTGTTTTTGTCTTGCTGGTGCTAAGGAAGGATGGAACGTGGAAGATGTGCGTGGATGGCAGAGCTGTGAACAAAATCACTGTAAAGTATAGACATCCCATTCCTAGGTTAGACGACATATTGGATGAATTGCATGGTGCATGCATGTTCATAAAAATTGATCTGAAAAGTGGTTATCATCAAATTTGAATGCAACCTGGGGATGAATGGAAAACTGCTTTTAAAAGTAAGTATGGGTTGTATGAGTGGTTAGCCATGCCTTTTGGCTTAACTAACACAGCTAGCACCTTTTTTAGGATAACGAATCTTGTTTTGCATGAATTTCTAGGCAGATTTGTAATTGTTTACTTTGATGATATTCTTGTGTATAGCACTATATTGGATGAGCATGTCATACATGTTCTTGATGTGTTGAGAAAGGAGAAGTTATATGCAAATCTTAAGAAGTGTACATTTTGCATTGATAAGTTGAATTTCTTAGGATTTGTGGTTAGTTCAAAGGGAGTTGAAGTGGATAGTAAAAAGGTGAAGGCTATTCAAGAATGGCCGACGCCTAAGAGTGTTACCGAGATAAGGTGTTTTCATGGACTTGCTAGTTTCTATAAGAGGTTTGTGAAGGATTTCTCTACCATTGTTGCACCTTTGACTAAGGTAACCAAGAAAGAGAGAGGTTTTACATGGGGGAGGAGCAAGAGCATGCATTTAATTTGTTAAAAGAAAATTTGTATTCTACTCCTATTCTTTGTTTGCCCAATTTTGATAAAATGTTTGAAGTTGAATGTGATGCTTCTAGGATTGGTATAGGTGTTGCATTGTTATAGGAAGGAAAACTAGTTGCATACTTCAGTGGAAAGTTAAGTGGCACCCAACTTAACTATCTGACCTATGATAAGGAACTCTATGCCGTGGTGAGAGCATTGGAGGTGTTTTTGCATTACCTTCAACCAAAGGAGTTTGTCGTTCAGACGGATCATGAGTTGCTTAAGCATTTGAAGAGCCAAGGTAAGTTGAATAAGAGGTATGCGACTTGGATGGAGTTTTTGGAGACTTTTCCATACGTGTTGCACTACAAGCAAGGGAAGGAAAATGTAATGGCTGACACCTTATCTAGGAGGTATTCCTTAATCTCTACTCTTAGTTCTAAGTTGTTGGGATTTAAGTGAATTAAAGAATTGTATGCCACTGATGTTGATTTTGCTAATGTGTACACAACATGTGAACATTGTGCATTTCGCAAGTACTTTAGGTATGATGGCTATTTATATCATGGAAATCAATTGTGTGTACCTAATTGTTCTTTGCGTGAGTTGTTTATGCATGAGACCTATAGTGGAGGGTTAATGGGGCATTTTGGGGTTACCAAGACATTAGACATCTTACATGAACATTTTCAGTGGCCATGTATGCGCAAGGATATAGAGCATCTATGTAACCGATGCATTACCTATAGACAGGACAAATCCACTTCTAATCCTCATGGATTGAATACCCCTTTGCCTTTACCTACTGACCCTTGGATAGATATATCTATGGACTTTGTTTTGGGTTTACCTAATACAAAGAGGGGGTTTGATAGCATCTTTGTTGTTGTGGACAGATTTAGTAAAATGGCTCATCTCATTGCATGCCATAAGACTGATGATGTCATGCATATTGCTGATTTGTTCTTTAAAGATGTTATCCGATTGCTTGGTATTCCTAGGTCTATTCTTTTAGATAGAGATGCTACATTTTTTAGTCATTTTTACATGTATTGTAGGGAAAGTTGAGAACTAAACTGTTATATTCTACTACTTGTCACCCACAGACTAATGGACAAACTGAGGTTATGAATAGAACCTTGGGGACTTTGTTGCGTACTATTGTAGGGAGAAATTTGAAAACTTGGGGTGCTTGCTTTCCATTCATTGAGTTTGCATATAATACATATGTACATTCTACCACAAGGTTCTCGGTTTTTGATATTGTTTATGGGTTTAATCCTTTGACTATCTTAGATTTAGTTCCTTTACCTCTGCATGAGTTGTCTAGTACAGATGGGAAAAAGAAGTCCAAATTTAATAATTACCCTCTCTTAAGGTATAACTATTTATTCCTAATTGAATTAACGGGAATCAATTGGACAATCTCTCAACCTACCCAATGACTCTATCGATTCAACTTGTTATTAAACTATCCTATCGGTGATCAATTGACTAACTGAGATCTCTCTTCTAACTATTCAATTAATATGATGATTGTAAGTCTATAGGTCGCCAACTCTTGTTATGCAATCCTATACAAATTTTATCTTACTCACTCTCTCTTTGTTGCAAGATAACAAATAAAATCAACAATCATCAAAGAAAACTTCATTCAATTTAATAAAATAGGAGTTCTAACAAAATAGTTCAAAAGCAATCCCTAAAACTAAATCAGCCTAATATGGTCTCGATAACATCATCAACATTCAACTTAAGGATGGTAGCTCTACAAAAGGGTTTCGTCTCCCCTTAAAGATGAAGGCTTAATTATCCTTTTATAGTCCAAAAATCCTAAGTTTAATAAAGCCCCCCATAAGGTCTCGGATTATAATTCCTATGACCGTGGCAATTTGCATGATTCCCATAATCGTAGGAATTGGTCACAGATGTTCTCCTCTTTTCTTCTCCTTTTTAGTCTCTAGTTCAACCTCCAAGTTGCTCCATCTTTCTTCCCATATAAAAATAGTCAATTCTTACCCTCAATTAACATCAAATGCATAAGAAAAACAATGAAAATCAAACTAAATGAAAAAGTTCAAAATCAATCCTAAACTACAATAATGATCAACAATTATGCAAGAAAACATATGCCAAATACCTAAACAAAACATATACTAATGCACATCTATCACTAGGCTAACTTTCCTCCCATAGTTCCCACCTCCTCTTAGCATCCCCTCCATTCCAGTCCCTTTGGCTCTCCAACTTAAGCACCATTCTCATTATTTTCGTCTTCTTCTAATTCTTGGACTACTGATATTGATAATCCCCCTCTCACATTTATCTCAAATCTAGTCACTCAAAGTCATTCCAAATCCTCTAAATCCCATGAATCTCATTCAACTCAAGGAGATCAAATCTATCCCTCCATTTCAGTAAGACTCAACTATAAGCTAATTTGGAAATAGGTTATTTGTGAACCTTCACCAACCAAGCTCTAGTATTATCCCCTTTCTTGCTATAACGGTTCCTCTACTATTGCTTTTCAATTAGAAGTACTACATAAAGGAACTAAATCTTAATCTTTAAGTTTGATTAGGTTCTTTTTCGGAAAGGCCTGCTTTTTCTATAGTGAATGCTTAGGCAGTGAAGAATTGTAAGAGCTAGGAGCTCAATGATGTTCTCCTTAATGAGGATACCTCTTCATGTTCACCTTCAACTCTTAATATTTAGCTCAGGCAATTCTTAAAGTTAGACCCTAGCATTTATCAAACATTTATATCTTCCTTCATCAATGGAGAATTGGATTGACTATAAAATGTTTAATTATAACTAAATACCTATTTGGATAAAGTTGTATAATACTTCTTTGGAATACTAGTTAACGAAAGGACTTAGCTACTTGGAAATTCGCCTTAGAAATCCCATATACATAGAGGAGGAAGTAGTAATATAGAAAAGAGTAGGTTATACTAAAATATTTGTAGTCGTGGAAATGAAACAAGACCTACTAGACACTAGTCCTATCTTGAAATGGGTAATAGATTCCAACTAAAAAGAAGTTCAAAAGAAAAGACCACTCAAAATTACTAGGATTTTAACATACAACAAAAACAGGTAGAGAAACCTTGTGAGAGGGTAATCCTGCAAAATCATCTGTACATAATCATGAAATTATACTGATGCGTACTAAAGTATACTATTTTAGTTATAAATGAGGGGAATATATTGCCTAAAAGCTTTAGCATCAAAGAATTTGATCCTTATTTTTCCTAAAAAGATCCTTTGATTATAATATTCCCATCCCTAGTAAAGTTTTTTGCTTCTTTAAACACCTATTTTATAAGTGAAGCTCTTCCATCACTTCTTTAAACACCTATTTTATAAGTGAAGCTCTTCCATCAATTGACATCGCTATCTCTAAATTAGAAGAGCCAATTCTAAGAGTGGATCATCTTCTCAAAGACAACACATCCACAGTTAAAACCTTTAGCACTGACATTAAAAGGAAGTCGAGTAGAAAGAATCGTGTAAAAGGCTTAAGCAGCCGCCCTAACTTTTAATGTGTCTATTAGAATTTAAAGGGCATTAAATACCCGAAGAAGAAACAAGTCCTTAGAGACATCTTTCTTAAAATAAAAACAAATTTACTAGGTGTTTTGGAAACCAAACTTAAAGTTGATAGACGTAGCAAACTAAGTTTTCTAGAAACTAACTGGAAGAACATAACCAATCACCAATTCCATCATTATGGAAGACTAGTTATTACATATGATCCAAATTTAGTGGATGTCTCCTTGATACTTGTCTTTTACCAACCATTGCCCCTGAGCATTTACTTAATACATAAGAAGAATAATTTTCAAGTCTCTTTTATCCATTTATCTAATTTTACTTTTTAGAGGAATGCTTTATGGAATAAACTTAGTGACATACACTCTTATATAGGCTCTTTATAGATCATTTTAGGGAACTTCCATAGCATCCTCCATATCTTTGAATCTAATGGTAATTCAAGTTTAATAAACTATAATGAGGACTTTAGGAACTGTGTTAATGATATAGAGATAACTTACTTGAAATTTGAGAGAAATTTCTTTACATATAGCCGAAAAAAATTGACATACTAGAAAAAATTAGATAGAGCTCTGATTATTGAAGAATGGCTTCTAAAATTCCTTTATAGTAAATCAAATTTTGAAAACATCATGTTCTGTTATCATAATCCAATAATCATTAAGAATTTACTCTCATCTAAGCATAGAAATGTCTCTTTCCTCTTCAACAACTTCTTGACTAAGGTGGAGGGAATTGAAGATGCTATTAGGGAAGGATTTTCTTATGATTTTCATGGATATAAATCTTTCATTTGCATGAGAACATTAAAAATGGAGAAGAAGGAGCTCAAACTCCTTAAATATAGTACGTTTTACAATACTCAGATAAACATTACTAGCACTAAGCTTCATCTAATCAAAGTTTAACAGGATCTTATCCTTCATCCAAGGGATGCTTCTTTGTTAAAAAAGGAAAGGAGGGCCTTAAATGATTACATTATAGAAATGGACTTCACAATTATATCCTAAAGAAAAGATCAACAATTCAGTAACTAAAGAAAGGAGATAAAAAACACTAAATTCTCTCAAAGATCTATTAATGCTAAGGAAAAACCCTAATAGAATCATGTATCTTCATGAGTAAGATGGAAGCTTAACCCTATCCCAAAATGAAATTAGCTACGAGTTGCACCTTTATTTTCAAAATTCAATCGGTACTCTAGTTGATTGTTGTTTCTTAACACAAATTCTATTTTTCACCAATTCTTAAAAGTATATATTAAAAGGTTAAGCAAAACATTCATTAAGGAGGAGGTAGAAAAGACTATCTTTAGCCCAAACTATAATAAATCTCCTAGTTCGAATGAACTAGATACTTATTTTTTTTTAAATTCTAGCCTTAAATTAAAAATATTGTTACAAAAGTTATGTTAGAGTTCTTTAAGGGAAGGAGACAACAATAGTAACAACAAAAATAACAACATCCCAATAGAGGGGTCTAGGAAGGTCCAAAATTATGCTGCTTGACTCCTAGTTAGTAGAAAGGTTGTTTCTGAATGACCCAGAGGAAAAGGAGAAATGAAAAATGAAAAAAGAAACTTTGAGGGAAATAAAATCATTAGAAAAATCCACAAAAACTTCGAGACCCTCATTCCCAAAACCCCTAACCATATAGCTCACTGTACCTCAATTAATAAGACACAAGGTGCTTTTGTTTAAGGAAGATTAATAGGAGATAATGTTTTACCGGCTTAAGAGTTACTCAAAAGCTGTAATAAGAGGACATCCTTAAGAATTATGCTATTAAAGTAGAATTTCATAAAACTTTTGATTCAATTTGTTGAAGATTCCTCATAAATATGGAAGTAATTGGTTTCCACATTTTTTGTTGTTGAATGGATCCACTAATGCATTACTACAATTTTTTTGTTGAATGGATCCATTAATGCATTACTACCACTTCTTACTATGTATTGGATAATGGAGAACTAACAGAGCTTCTTAAGGGTAAGAAAGGATTGAGATAAGGGAATTTACTATCCCCTTATTTATTTTGTGCAAGGGTCCTTATTTAAACTGTTTGCCTATAACATCCGGCTTGACTCAGGTTTTAAATTTCATAACAAATATAAAAAAAATGAAACTTTTTAACTCTCATTTGTAGATGATCCCTTACTTTTCTCAAAAGCTAATGATAAATCCATAACTTACTATGTCCTTTCCCAATACATTCAAAGAGCTCTTTGGATTAGTTATCAATAAAAATAAAAATCACTTGATTGTTTTTTTTATACTAAACACCTTTCTAATTGACTTTTAACTATTTTAGGATTATGTAAGGATCCTCCATTAATCTATTTTGGGTTGTCTATCTATACCAAAAAAGAATCCTCTTTAAAGACTGCATTCCTCTAGTACAGAAGATCTAAAAGAGGGTATAACTGGTGCACCAAAACTCTATCTTTTGTTGGCAGACTAATGCTAATAAGCTTAGTGCTAAATTCTTTGCACATATATTGGTCATCTCATAATTTTCTCTCTCAAAAGGTTAATCAAAACTATTGAAAAGATGTTGAGAAGATTCTTATAGCTACGTGCAATTAATAACTAATCCTCTACCAAGGTAAAATTGGACGAGTTATGTAAGCCAAAGAATGGTGGGGGCCTCGAAATAAACTGCTTGAAGCTTACTAGTAAAGCTTTGATGGCCAAATGAGGTTGGATAATCCTCAAAAATACTAAAGCTCGATGGGTAAAATGGATTTATAAATGCATTATGAAAGGAAAAAGCTTGTAGGAAACAAAACTAAGTCTTTTACCTCCTGGTTTATGGCTCAACTCTTAAAGATGAAGCATATTATCCATTCAAGCATCAAATGCAAAGTTGGTAGTAGGAAACTTGCTTCTTTATATCATGATAACTAAAGTAACTAGGGATCTCTTTTCAGATCCAATACAATAAATAATATAATTCATCTCTATCCCGAAGAGCCTAAGGCCTACTCCATCATCCATAATAATGATTAGCAAAGTGGTTCTGCTGCTCAATATAGGAATATCTTACTAAACTATTATCCAAAATCAAACTAGGAGGCTTATTATATTTAGTTAAATCATTCCTCTGAGAATTTCAACTTAAAACCCTGCATCCTCATGCCTCAAGCTTAAAAACTACCCTAGGTTGCAATTATTTGAGAGAAAAAAGTACATCCTAAAATAACAATAATTATATGCTTAGTTGCTATACAAAAGCTTCCTATAATGAAAAGGATAAGATTCGTTGACAATCCTAACCAATACAAGCTATTCAAATCATCCTCCAAATCCCTAGCTCACCTCTTTTTTAACTATAAATACTCATTAATTAGTGGTTTGAAATTTCATCCAAGCTCTTTGCAAACTAAGGGTGACCAGAACTAACCATAAAGAAGTCCTTCAGGGGCTTATCAAATCTAAGGCCATAGTCCCTTCAGTAGGTAGAATTATTCTTATAATAGCTTTTGGATGTATGATATATACAATTTGAAAAGAAAGGAACTCTAGAGTATTTTATGTTCATGAAAAATCCAAAGACCCAATCACTTTAGAGCTTATTACTTAGATTAGGTAACAAGTTTTTACTCATCAAGTTAATATGAATTGTAGCCCCTCTTCAGCCTCCTCTAAGGGTATTGTAGACATGTCCATAAGGCCGAAAGTCTTGAGTAAGCCCTCAAAAGTTCTAGCAAGCTTTTATCAAAGTCTCATAATTAGTCACATGTACTACAAAACCAGTAATTCCTACTTATGCTCTTGAGCAAGTTTTGTGAGTCTCAATCCTGTAAGTACCATTATGAACCTACAAATGTCTATCTTAATGAAGAAGTATGGCTCTTAACTATGCATGTATCCTTAAACCAACTCAATCCTATATTATCTTTTGCTAGTTTTGGCTTTTGCAATCACTAGCACTAGCTTTTTCCAAAATAAAATTTCCAAAATTTGGATAGTATGGTTAAAGCATACACTTTATTCTAAGCTTTGTTTATGCTCTTTTCCTTTTCAAAACAATAATACATTTAAACCTTTCACATGTTTCTTTGAATTATATATTGTAATAAATAATTATATGTAATTTTCTAGTAATTCTTGAAAATTTTCACATTTATAATTATTGTTTATATCTCTATAATTGAAGAAAGTTTGAAAACTTTTTCTTAATGTTTTCTACACAAGATTAGAAAGTTTAACTTATCATTATACTATTTTTTTCTTCCTATCATATATATTGATAAATATTATTATTTTTGTACTTTATTAATAACTATTATCAAAAATTAATTGGTAATGATCCAACTTCTTATAATTATCAAGAAGAGTGTTGATTAAAAGTTGATAAGAAGTTGGAAAATAAATAATTATCTTATCACGTATTTATGATATTAAATATGTGAAGAGGTAATAACTTTTGATTTGAATTTTCTTCGTTTTATTTGAATTGAGATATATATTTAAATAAAAATATACAAACGACAAATTTTCTTAATATTTAATAAGAATTTTCATAATAAATTTTGTATTTACACTTATATAATTATTATAAACTTAATTATATTAATCTGTTTCAATTTTCTCTGCACAATATAAACACATATCATAAAAATGAATCTCTTTTCGTGGTGTCTACAAATTATTAAACTTACTAATTTGATATAAATTATGTTAACAATGAATAATAAACTATTATAAATAAAATAAAAATAATCACATTTAATAAATATAATATACTCATATTATTCAAAATAAGAAATATATATTATATAATCAATTATATTAATTTTAATAAAATAAAATATTAAAACAACTGAAAAATGGTGCTGTCTAATTCTAGTCTAATTATATTATTTTAAAGAGCATAGCCATCATCCGTAGCCTACACGTCAGGACAGCAGCCTGCACAGCTTGCATTTCCCACACTGTCGGATCAGGTGAATGACACAGAATTCCACTGACTAGAAGTGAAAACCTCATTTTCAAGCAACACCATCACTCTCCTATTTACTTAATCAAAAGTCTTCAGCTTTTTTGTCTGTTTCCCAAGTCCACTTTTCTAACAAAGCTCATAAAGCCGATAAGCGTACGGACAGAATTCCGTGGCACGGACTAATATTTGTAATTGATTACTTGGTGCACGCACACCGAATGTATACGGACTGTCTCGAAAGATTGTTCATATAATAATGTGATCAATTCATCGTTATTGCGTTAATGTTAGCGTCAAACTTGGGTCCCTCCATTACCTGAAACCAAGGGACAAGCTTCGACACATACCTAAATAATCTGGCCAACGAAGATAATCCCTCGTCATCTTCTTTATTATCCCTTTTGCCCATCCTTCTTTCCCTTTCTATTCGTTAGTGTTCTTTTCAGTTTTAGATGACTACTAAAACATTTCGGGGACTATCTTGAAGATTGAGTTGAGCACTCTAATTCAATATTGTCGATATTCAATTGCAGGGATTGGGCACCCATTGGTTGCATATAAGGCATTGCGCACGAATTAGCTTCTTAGACATTTGCGAGTCCTGAATGTATTGACACTACAACAAAATGGGACTTTAGCAATGAAGTACAAAATTTGTACCTGATGATATCTTGCGACAGTAATAAGTCATCGCGTAAATCATCGCAAAA
>JAOSBO010000009.1:20102907-20114926 GCA_027563915.1 Erythroxylum rotundifolium | reverse complement strand
ACAAAGTTAATATGCCACCAAGGATTTCACTACTAATTTACAAAATCGTCACCCTTTGGATTAAACAGAACTGAGTCGTTGTTGCTTAATTTGTTTACATCCCTTAATATTTTGTGACGATCTCACAATTCATCGCCAAATGTTAAACACTATCCGAATATTTAACAATTTGGCTACCAATTTAGAAATTGTCGCCAATACTACACTTTTTTCTAGATGTTTAAATTTTGCACAATTTTTTAATATATCATAAACTTAAATTACTGTAGAAATTATATGTAATAAATACAGTTTTGTGAGACTACATAAAATTATGAAATCATATATATTAAAAATATTAATAAAAAGTATAAATGACATTTTGTTAACTAAATTTATTTTTACACTTATACAATCATTGTCATTAATATTAAATTTGACCTGTGAAATGACGTTGTTGTTAACTCATTTATAAACACGATTTACAATAGATTTTGAATAATATTAAATTTATTTTTAAAATATAATATCAATATTTAATATTAATTTCCATTTTTACTATATTGCGATTTATTTTAATTAAAATTCTATGATTATTACTATCAAATATGGTAATTAATACAATGTTATATGAATGTATAGATAATAATTGTAACTAGTGTAATGATTTATCAATTATTATATAATTTATAAATTTTAGATAATAATTGTAACTAGTATAATGATTTATGAATTATTACATAATTTATAAATTTTCTTATATCTTACTTATGTAGTATATATATTACTCTATTTAATAATAATTATCTATTTATTATATAAAAATTTCGTATTGTATCATAATATTTATATATTATATATAAATTATGTTAGTCAAAAGGTGAAGCCAAATGGTAATGGCAAACCATTTGGTGACGTGTTTTTGAATCCTCACCAAATGTTTAATTTCTTTCAACTTAATTGAAAACGACCTTCATTTACCTTAACAATAAACAACGTCATTTTCTACTAGGTTATTAATAAGAAAATGAAGTTGTCTTTGTCTTTGTGTTAGTAATCATATTTCCTCTTTATAATTTGTCAAAGAAGCGTCATCTCCTCTTTTGAGGTCCTTACTATTGACAAAGCATCATGTCCTGTGTTGGAACGCATTTTTCTTCTTTTTTGATACTAAGAACCCTCCTTATTGTGCTCTATTTTTTTGCTACATTTCGAAGTTAATGTGGTCTTTTTGTTCTATAAATGGTGTATGGGTTTCCCTTTCTGTTTATGTTTGGAAGATGGTGAACTATGTTTCTATATTGGATGATGGAGGGTAGAAATTTTTTTCTCACCTTTCGTGCTTATTTGACGAAACCTGCTAACTATTTGATGGAAGGTTTGTTAAAGAATCAAGGCATAATTTGCAACATATGTTTATGTACATATTTACCATATGATGGTTTTTACACCAAATTTGTACCACTAGTGAACTGTAGTACTTTGACTTATCATCGAATAACTACCATAGTAGATCATATAGGCATGAAATGCAGAAAGTGTCTTTTGCATTAGTTCATTCCATGCCTAGATTTTGTGGGAGTTGTTTACCAAATGAATCTAATTAAACAAAATGAATTTTATGCTAAATTGAATTTTTAGAATTAAACTATTGACATCAATTCATCGAGGAATGTTGATGTGGCTACTGGTTTTTGATGGTGAAAATAAGCTCCATTGGGAGGAATATAGGAAAATTCTACGTAGTGAAGAACAAATCGATGCAGAACAAATTTTCTCATCATACATTCACACCACTTGTCATCCATGGCGAATCTTCTTCTTCAAGGTTTTTAGTATCATCTAAATTATCTATCTTCCTTAATTATTTGAATCTTATTCGCATCATAATAAGTTATTCATATACATTTGATTGTATATACTATGTCTTATGTAAAGCTTACTCTAATCTTCAAGAGAACATAGACGAAAATGGAAATGGTGGCAATGTCCTTATGGTTGGTACATGATTAGGGCAATCAGTTGTTTGGGAACAACTGTCGATTCCAGTTACTATAGTTGTTCAATTAGGTATGCATATGTTTGAATTTGGCTTCGTTATGCGGTTTGACTTTAGTTATTTAAGTTCTATACTAATTGTGTCTTAGGTGAAACATATTGTATTGGCAGTTCATCTAATTCAGTGATCAATATTGCATCTGAGGATTCGTTCATTATATCTTCCACAAGTTTAGTTATAGCCAAAAAGTTGTTAGAAGGGTGTAAATAACCCAACACCTAAGGGAAGATCGTTGACTTTTTCAATTGATACCTCTGAACATGCAAGGACCTTTCTTGGGAATCCAAACATAGCAAACTCATTTACCTTTACCAACTCTCATGTCACTTGGAATCCAAAAAAATAATTATTTCATTTATTTTTGGATGGAAAAAGCATGAAACTATATTTATTGTTATATTTGTAAGAAGTTTGGAAACAACCACTCAACTAGTTATGGGTAAGGCTACATACTATTGAACCTCTCCAGACTCCACATATCAGTGAGATTCATACTGGGTGTTGATGTTGCTATTATTGTTATTGTTATTGTATGTCTGTAAGAATTGTTAAATTTCTAATTAAAATCTTATACTACTTACTTGCATATATCATTATATTATATTGCTTACAATTTTCAATATTTTTATGTATTATTATTTTATTGTTAATAAATATTAATGATTAAGAATAGTACTCAACTTAAATTTATTATTTTTTATCTTATTAATATGTAAAATTTTAGGTGTGTTTATCTTTTTATATCTAAAAAGATAATTTATAGAGTTTAGTGCATTAACTATATATTTAAACAAATTTATAAAGAAAAATAAGTCAAAAATATGAAAAATCATATATAAATGTCAATTATAATTAACCTTAGGATTATTAAGCACACTTACCATTTAAAAAATATCAAATTAACATTATTAATTATAAATTCTGTAATCTCGACTTTTGCAATTAGTTGCCAAAAGTCTACATTTGGTGACAAATTATAGATTTCATCGGCAGAAGTTTGTGTTTTTTGGGACATTTGCAATTCTCGTCGTCAAATGCCGACCTTTGGCGACAACATACACAAACCGTCGCAAAATTAAGCACTTTTAGTGACGTCTACAGAAAATTATCGCTAAATAAACTGCTTTAGCAACGATTTTATTTGACGTCACCAAAACCACGAATTTTGGTGACGAATGTTTAAATCATTGTCAAAAGTCGACATTTAGCAATGATTTCTAATTTGTCGCCAAAATAAACGTAGCTAATAGTTTGTTCTGTTGTAACGTGAATGGAAATTCTAGTAATTTTCTTCATGACTGTACAAGAGAAAGATAATTAAGTAGGTGACATATGAATTCCCTTTTCTTATTTCAATGGACGAAGCAGCATCTCTGGTGGCATTTGTTAGGTACGTTGAAAGAGACCAATCTTTTCACAAATATTTTGTGTGGTAGGTTTTTGTCAAATGTCAAGCTTGAATTTGCGATCGTACTTACGCCCTGAATATGGAAAACCACTCACAAGCTTAGATGATAGAGCACTAGCAAAGCGCGGATGCCAAGTTAATGCAACCACTGGACTAGGTTTATCAAATGACAAGAAGACAAGTGAATAACAATAAAAGCTTTATCTTCTGATATGGTTTGTGGCATCAAAACTAATGCTCAGGCCACCATCTGGGGCTGGGGGATATAGGCCTAGATGACGCGGGTTGGTATTTGCGTGGAAATGTACTATCATCGTACTCCTACATAAGCACTAGAACGAATAACTAAGGTGTACCTGAATGGTGCTAATTTAGAAGCCTTGAAAATATCATAGATGGTGCAGTCCAGGTGCCTTCTGAATGTTTCAGGATTCCTCTTGTCAGCGTCAAATAACAAAGAACCATCCAATACCTTGTCAAAAAACTATTCATGGAATATGGAATTGGCTACCCCACATTCATGAGGGGCATGTAAGGGGATTAGATGTCCTATCCTTGGATCACTACATAATATTAGTGGAGAGGAGAATGTAAATAGTCAAATCTTTGTTAACAGCTGTGTTCACTTGTAATTAATTACATATGACTGCTTATCTTGGATTTGTTAGAACCTCCCTATCCACAGTTTTTACTGATGACGATTTTGCAAGAAAGTGAATCTCGGTGGTGCTATAAAATACAAGCCTACATTGGACGATTATGCATCAAATTAAATAGCAATATTACAAGTTTTGAAGTTCCATTGATACATAAAATAATGATTAAACTCAATAAGAGTTATTCCAACAATTGGTAGAAGCATGATCTAGTCAAAGAGAACCAAAATTTTAACCCAATGTTTGATGTATTACTAGGATAAAACCTGTCCAACACAATCACGTAGGAGACAAATGCAAGTGGCATTGTAATGGAGCAATTCCACTATAGTATGGAGGATCAATATTTAATTAAATCATCATTAGCATTTATTTTGTCTATCAGTGACCTTATAGAGAAATCTTTCTTATTTAGAATGCTCTGGATTGACTGCTCCTGGAAACTCGTTTTACTTATGCTATGACTACGACTAAATACGCCACGATAATCCCCCTTGAGTGCTAATCAAGATTAATAATGAACTGCAATGCCTCAAAATAAGATGGAATTGTCTTGATGGAACGACTAGAGTTCTGCTATAATATCACTACAGAATGATCAAATTTGATGTTGATAGCTACTGCAAACAGGTATCAGGATGCAGTCACCCTTCTGGGTATAGTTTTAGGATGCAATAGCTCTACTGACTATACTTTTTGTTATCTATAGTGGGATATGTACGTAAATCTACTGGTACGTTGACATTGATTTGAGGAATGGCATCCTAGGAACTAAACTGAGCTACGTTCCGACATTGACCTTTAGAACCGTAGCTAATAGTACGTGTCTGAATGTATTCCACCATTATAAACATGGGAGTGATCGAGCTAAAGAAACATTCTCTACTTGGTACAGACAACAAAAGGTACAATGCTTTTTCATGCGTGTTCCGCTAAGGTCACAAATTTCACAACTGTACCTATATCTCTTGTGATCAAATTCCTACGTGTTTGAATTCATATATACTGTTTAGAGTGCGAAATGTCTATGTCCACTTCGGGGCTAAAGTTAGTAACCTTTATCTTTCAATTCGTACGGCTAATGGGATTGCTATATATAGTTGGTTTCTCTCCAACTCAAACTACTCAACAAGAAAGATCAAGGAGAAAAGGGGGAAAAATAGACAGAAGAACTAGTAAGCAATGGCTTCAACTGTAATAACAATTACAGATGTAGTCGGAGCAACTCGAAAAGAAGAGAATGGAAAGTTTCGATTTTCCCCTGTTTCTGTTGTTTCCTTGCTGAAAGAAAAAACACGTAAGCATGACATGAAAAAATCAATTCACAGCATCAAGGTAGGAGTTGCCCTTGTCATAGTTTCTCTTCTCTACTTGCTGGATCCTCTCTACGATCAAGTTGGAGACAACAATGCTTTGTGGGCTATAATGACTGTTGTTGTTATTTTTGAGTTCTATGCAGGTTGGTTGAGAACATATCTGTCCGCTTTTGTTGGCATTGTTTAGTACCACTGGCAAGTAAACTTACACATATTAAACTTCTAATTAATTCTCATATCATTTGATATTGTATTTCAGGTGCTACACTAAGCAAGGGATTAAATCGTGGAATTGGAACTGTACTAGGAGGAGGATTGGGATACTTAACTGCAATTTTCTCTCAGGAATTTGGTGGGGTTGGAAACTCTATCATAGTTGGGATTTGTGTGTTCATATTTGGTAGGACACCCCATTCTCAGCAATCAACACAAGCTTCAGTATTCAAACATTTCATTGGTCCTGAACCATAATCTTACTATGTCAAGTGAACTATTACGTGACATAATAAAATCAATTTCTTGCAAACTTTTTCAATGCGTTGCAGTCTCCACAACAAACTACTAACAAGAATAAAGACAATTCGTGCTCTTGAAATATTTCAGGTGGAGCAGCAACGTACTCTAGGTTAATTCCAAGTATTAAGAGAACATACGACTATGGAGCAATGATATTCATCCTTACCTTCACTCTGGTGGCTGTATCGGGTTTCCGCGAAGATCAAAACGTGATGGACATAACTCGCGAACGTCTAGTGATGATTATACTAGGTTTTGCCATCTCCATCTGTACGAGCTTATTTGTGTTTCCCATATGGGCTAGTGACGAGCTTCACGGTTCTATGGTCTCCAAATTTGAAAAACTTGCCAGTTCTATTGAAGGCGAGTCTATTAGTTACACCCACGTTGTTGTTTCGTTTATGCTTGATGGAGGAGCGGCTTACTAATCTCCGGATGTTATGCTTATCTCTTATTAATTTCAATAATTTTTTTAATTTTTCAAAAAATAAGTTAAAGACAGGTGAATCTAGTAGTGGGTTCACTTCAATATTTGTCTGCTCTATCCACTCACCCCCTTGGTTAATTCTGAAATGCTCTTTTTATATGCTCACTTTACAGGATGCTTGGAAGAGCATTTCAGGGTTGGTGACAAGGACAACGAACAGATTCAGCTAATCTCACCTTTCAGGATTTGTATAGAAGTCCTGCACTCGAAATCAAAAGATGAATCACTGGTATCATAATTTATTTTATACCTTCTGTCGCAATACAGTACCTAACCTTCTATCGATAATCTTTTCAAGTGAATCCAACGTCAGGAATTATGCTTTCAGATTAATTTTGCAAGATGGGAACCATGGCATGGAAAATTTGGTCTTTCCTACCCTTGGAAGCAATACCAAAAGATTGGAGATGTTCTTAGAGAATTGGCGGTGGTCATCCTTTCTCTTGAAGTTGGCCTTAAGTCATCAGGGAAGGTACAGGACATGAATTTAAATGTTTGTAGCTTGAAACATGAATAAAGAGCTCATGTGCCACCAAATTTTCTTTTCTTCACAAATACAACTATAAAGATTGCCCTAAACTGTGCAGGATTCCATGGCACTCAGACATCCAAACAAACAACCTTGTGAAGCAATCGGCTCATCTCTGGCATGTACCATTAGAGAGCTTGGAGATAGCATCAAAGAAATGAGAAGATGCCAATCAGAAGCTTTTATAGTGCCAAAGTTGAAATCAGCGAGACAAGAATTGAGTCGAGTCGTGTCCATATCAAAACTAGAAAAAGTGGAGGATGCTGATATACTGAAGATAGCGAGCTCTGTGGCTGCATTGATTGAGATTGTGGAGAAGTTGGAAAAATTGGTGAGGGAGGTGGAAGAACTTGGAGAACTTGCTTCTTTTTGTAGAAACTAATACTGTTTTGAAGCATGGTCACATTTTCTTGCACAGAAGGCAATGTGCATTTAAGAAAGATTATTATCATGATAAATCATATATAAAATCCTATAAATTAAGAGCTTTTAAAGTGAAGAAGAGGACTGTAACTAGCATATAGTTACTCGGGAATTGTAGGATATCAAATGTCTGTCATGATACTGAGTGTGATTTGATATCCCTACTGCAGCATAATGCATAATGCATAATGCATAACACTGGTGGTATCACATCTTTTGTTACTTGACCTTACTGTGTTATAGGCTATTCCCACAAAACTTCTAAGAACTTGGAAAACATACCAAGAAAGGTTGTGTTATTAAAAAATACTCTCTTAAACCGTCCGATCCATTCGTCAAGCAAGAAAAATATTGCATCAATTCAAACTTATCTAGAGTTCATATATACTGTACATTCAATGATACGCTTCAGTCAGCGCACGTATCTTATCCTTTGTGGGTAACTTGAAAGGCTTCAACATGATCTTCAACACACTTGTAAGATTTAAAATAGAAAAACTTGAGATATTACACAAAATTTGGATATAATTCATACATTCTTTTATTGATTCAAAGCGTGCTTAAAAACAAAAGTAAAACAAGAAAATCTGAACATGATGATATGATCTTAGCGATAAATAGTTATTTTCTAGCAGCTAACGAAAACAAAAAGAGAATGCATTACAGAAAGTATAAGACTTGGTTAAAAAGCCTCAGAGACAGCATATGCAGCTAGATAATCTAATTCTAATCAGGAACATCTGCAGCTACTGACATAATTTTCAACACTCTTCCCTAGTATCTACAAATTCCAAGTTTCATTCTCATAAACTTAGAACTCATTGCAGGACGTACCTTAGTGAATATATCTGAAGAACCCAATGGATGTAGTTCTGCAATACATATGTTCAGTTGTAGTTGCTTCAAACTGAATCTGACGGTTGCTTTTCAGAAAACAATTGCATCAACAACAACTATGAATTTTCCATAATTTAGTTACAAGTAGAAAAACTTAACATGCAACAAATAAATCATCACATGAAATTTGTTAACATAGTTCGGCATGGTCTATATTTGTGGGACCCTCTCCCAGATTAATCAACTTTCACTGAAGTACAATAGTCTTACACAAGGCTTTACTAAGCCGACACCATTCATCTATTGACACTACTCACTCGCCCTTGCATCCTGTGAAAGTATTTCACACTCAATAATATGACCACCTCATGCTAACATTAACAGAGGATTTTTGCAACTTAATAAAAATAATATAAAGATGAAAATAACACCTTAAGTGATTAAATAAAAAATAACATAAACAAAGAAACACGTGAGTCAAAAGACACTCTCCTATACATGCAGTCTCATTAAACCAAAATCATGGGAAATTGTCCAACAAAAATCTTATTTGATTCTTTCGAACTAATCAACGAAGAAACCCACGCATAGCAGCTTCAATAAATCAAGCATGTAATTCATCCCAAAGACATACCAACAACTCAGCTGTCAATATTGATGGATGGATCACGTAATTGTTCACCTAAGCATAAGGAAAATGTAGCTTCAATCAATAATCAACCAGCTGTATATTTTTCCTAAAACGTAGCTACCAAAAATCAATGAATCTCTTATATATCTTACGCATGTTTATCTTCAATAAAACATGTCTATCTCAAACAAGTCCTATCTTCTTTAGGATTTTATCTCATGCAAGATTCCTTGTATACTATCTTAACTTTTAAAAATACTACATTATCCAAGATAGTGAAATTCTATAGTGAGTCAACTTCTTATCACAAAATATTTACCAAGTATATTAAAATAAAAATAATGCCAAAAATAAGATATCTTAAAAATCTCCCTTTTTTGACTTTTTTTCACATCAAAATCTCCCCCTAAATAAGAGAAATAGAAACTCTCCCTAAACTCCAAAATCATAATAATGGATATCCAAACAATAACAAATTCAATGTCAATCATCAAGTCAACACATCACTAATATGTACTTAATTAATTATACATTTATTTCATAACACTTAGTGATTAATGTTGTGAAATGCTTAAGACATTCACTTTAGCTCATATTTGGTTTTAGGGATAATTCAAAAGTGAGAGGGCTAAAGTGAGTCGAAAGCACAATCTTTGAGTCGTCTTCTTGAGATTCAGGTTCACTTTGCTTCATGGAACAAAATAAGAAGGATTAGAGAAAGAGGAGATAAGAAAATGCCAAAAGGAATGAAGAAGGACACATTGTCATGCCATGAGGTAAGTCTTATGGCTATGAGAGTATTGTCACACCCAAGAAAAATTTATCATGGGTGTGAGAGTGTGTCATGGGTGTGACATACACCTTGTCACGTCCATGACACACACACACATGGGCGTGACACATCAACTCACGCCCGTGAGTTTTTTCTAGCTCACCCAAACCTTAGTTTTTAATATAAATGGATAAGTTATGACGGCAAAAGGCATGTTTTGTTCGAGGAATCATCTTTGGAGAGTGGACTCTCGAGTTTCAGAGGTGATATTGACACTGAAGAACTCGGTTAAGCATTTCTCTCTTTGTGTTTGTTGTTCTTTCTCCTTTAGGGATTGATTATGTTATCCTATGCCTATTGTTTAGGCGTCGTGTAAGAATGATTGAATACTCTATTTGATTTTTTTAAGGATGAATTCATTGCTAGAATTTAATTTGGATTTGTAATTGCTATGTTGCGATTCATTTATGGTAAATAATGGTTTTTAATCATTAGGGATAACATAACCTAGTTTAAATGTCCTAAATTTATGTGTTCGTTGCCTTAATTAATCTTTTTTCCTAACTCATAATGTGGCTGTCCAATTAAATATAGAGATCTTGTTCTAGGTTATTCGATAGCTAGGTTTAATTAAAGAGCTCTTCTTAATTAAACATGACCTAATGGAAAATCAGGGTTAATAATGCTTATTATTATCCTATGATTAATAGTTACTAGGAGAAGTCTATAAATAACAATTCAGTGAAGTATGATTAATTGTCTGTAGGTCGAGATTGAACCGAAGAATGGGTCCCTAACGAATTCATCACTTTCATCATTTTTTAATGTTTTCTTTAATTTGTTTTTGTTAGTTTATTTTAATTTTATTTTCTTATTTGAAAACCAACCCCATAACCTAAACACCAATTGATTTCATTTCAAAAGCTTTACACACACTCTTTGTGGGATTGACCTAGAATCATCGCTATTATAGTTATAGGTCTAGTTATTTTGAGTAGTGTTACGATACGCTACGTTAATTTTGGTGTCGTTACTGGAGAGTGCGATGTAAAGTAAATCACTTGTTAATATAGAAATCACGTATTATATGTAAAATGCACAAGAAGGGGGGTTGAATTGTGTTAAGTCGTCTAAGATAGTAATCTTTAGAATCTTCTTGATTTTATTGAAAAACTCATACGATTACAAAACAATGCACTTAATTAGTTTAAGTAATGCAACAAAAGAAATAGTATCTATTCTTCTAACAACAAGAAATTAAAGAGATAAGGTTTAGAGAATATGACACCGCTATTTATACTGGTTCATGCTTAACCTTTGGGCTACGTCCAGTCCTCAAAGTTTATTTGAGATTTCACTATCTCTTGCAACTTTACAAGTATTATTTCTACTTTCCAGACCCTCTTCAAGTCTCTTTCACAAAGTATTCTTTATCTGCTATCTTAGCCTCTTCAGGCTTTAGCCTTCCTTTCACTTGAAAAGATATTGTTTGAGCTTTCTACACTCACGTTACAGATCTCTTTTCTTCCTTCTTTTCACTTAGGATATTTTTACAATATACTCACTTGATCATATAATTATTTTTTGCAAGTAAAGTAAGAGTAAGTAAAAAGTTGTTTTGTCTACGACTATAACTGATATTTATAGCCTAATTCTCCAATGGTCATCTTGAGAAAACTTCTTGTAGAATCTTCAGAGATCTAATATTAGTTGAGTCCTGTAACCAACCCCAACTAACTAACTGACGTTGTAGATTATTCTTCAATTATATTATCTCAATTTAATTTGTATGCTTCGTCTGGTGTCTTCGCTTCATCTTAGTCTTGTGGCTTCGTCTTAGTCATGTGGCTTCGTATTAGTCTTGTGACTTGATCTTAGTCACTTCGTCTAGTTCGTCTTAGACTTTGTCTTGATTTGATGATTTATGTTACTTACATTTATCTGCGCACTTAATAAACTCATCAAAACTGTTCACACACTTCTTTTATTATTATTATTTGACTTTCATCAAAATCAATAGAAAAAGTGAAGTCTTCTTGACTTAACAATCTGTCCCTTTTTGATGATAATAAATAATCATAATATTAGAAGATAAAAATGATATTCAAACGAATAACGATAATATTCAGACGAATAATGCAAGTTATACAATGTGTATATAAAAAAATTTCTAATACTAATTCTCCTCTCCATTCTACTATTCTCCCCCTATTAGTTATTAATCAAAAAATATATCATTTCAGATACTGCAAAATTTCAGAGAACATATGTTGAATATCAATGCGGATCGTCTTGAGGTCTTATTCTATAGACATATGTAGAAGTGTTGCTTCCTCATGAAGATCACCCACTGAGTCACTTAGTTCATCAACCTTAGTATCAATTTCTTCAATATGTTTAGCTAAG